>CM072818.1:80126882-80324382 GCA_036937905.1 Salvia rosmarinus
TTCCGTCAGGTGGGGAATGACCATTTGCGTATTGCATTTGGCACCCAAAGTTCCAGATTCCAAAAGTGGTTTCTGGAAATATAAGCATCTCTGGTCAACATACAGCCTAGCATTTACATTGTCAAGGGCATTAATCACAACGCTGAGATTCTCCCAGAAAACATCATGAAAAACATTCTCAGTCTCTGGGCCAACACGATTCTGTAAAGCTTCTATATGAAGCTGGGGATTAATTGCCAAAGCAGCAGAAGCAGCAACAGTGGATTTTGGCTGCCCAATGTTCCAATCTCTGAAGAGGAATTGCCTGCTTAGATTACTCTTCTCTATCACATCATCATCAGTAATAGTCAATTTTCCAGATGATCCACACGAAACTCCCATTAGAGACAAATTCTTAAGAAATTCACAGCCTAGAGCACCAGATCCAACAACAAAAGTTTTTGCATCTTCTAGTTTCTTTTGAAGCTTAGACCCAAACACTGAAATCTGGGCATCATAACGGCTATTCAAAGGTCTGAAGTCGCTGGGATCGATAGGCTCAGTAGGAAGTGATTCTAGAGAGTCAAAGTAAAAAAACTGCAAAGACATCGCAACAAAAACTTTTAGTTGTATTATACAAATGTTACGCCAGCTCTTCAAAGAACACAACTACAGCAGCAAGGTGTGAGGGTAACTGTGCAGACTTAAATTTTGATAAAAGTTATCAATTACATGATGCATTGACAAATAGACCTAAAGTGCATAAAAAGAGAATAAAGATAAAGCAAAACAATAACATCAAACCACACCATACATCCAAGATGTGAACAGGTGCGATAAAAGCCTATACAGTGGCCAAGTCATGATTTATTTCCAAAATAAGCAAGACCAACACAAGGAGCAAATTTGTGTTAATCAGAAGCTGCCGATAAGTCTTCTACCTTTCTATTGTTTTATAACCTCAAATGGGCGAGTGGTTTACAGATCTAAATAGTAGGCAGCAATAGTTCCACTCACTCATTTAGTCATTTACTCAAAAAAGATGAAACATTGGAAAAATATCGAAACACAAGTTGAGAAAGGCCTTCAGCAAGAGTAATAATAACCTGAAAAAGAGGATGAAACTTCCCAGAGCATGCCTTCATAATCTCTTGCGCAACAATGCCACCGAACATGGCAGCCATAGGATTCAGGACAGCTCTGGCACCAAAAGCAAAGTGTCTCAGAAGCTTAGGATTAATATCATCCAGTTTGCCATCACCTAGGCTTTCATTCATGTTACTGGTTATAGATATCAACTTCTGGGCATCCTCTTCAGAACCAGCAACTGGGTAGCGCCCCAATTCTGACACAAATTTATCTAATGCTTGGAATGCCAAATGCAGAAGAGGTGGCCTGTCAAATTTAGAGAAATCAGAAAGGAGGAAATCACCAGTATCCTTTAATGCCTCCTTCAGCGGCTTGAAGTTCAAAACCTTGGGCTGTTTCACCTGAGTTACGATACCACCTCTCTCATATGCACCATAATTAGTTGCATCTTCTTCAAGGGTGAAGGAGTAGGGTCGTGCATTTTTCACTTTTCTTGGCTTTCCATCATTTAGTTCTGTCATTCCTCGGACTTCTGAGAACACAACCAGATCCCCATCCTGAAACTCAAGCCTTTCATCATCCACACATGCCACAAGAGCAGGGTTGTCGTTACTGATAGATGCAATTATTCCTGTATGAGGCTCCTCACCATCGACATCAAATACAGTGAATGCAGGTCCGAAATCACAAAAGGCACTGCCAAAAAGACCTCTAACTTCTGTCTTAATGAAAGCAATAGGTGGCTGATGATTGTGACAGTAGTCACTGAACTCGATTGCACTATCTAAATTGATGTCAGTAAAAACCACAGCCTGCACAGGTCACACTTATCCTCATGAGAAATAATTGAAACATATAAATAATGTATGCTTGCAGTGATAGAGTATAGGATAATTGAAAAATATATAATGAACGTTGTTATTCCAAAATTCATTAAATGCATAGAATAAAGCAAATGCTGAACACACAATAGCTGGCTTGTCAGGACATGGATAAGACCCATCTCCTTATACCATAGCAGGAAGCGGAACCATCCAATTGAATATAAATAAGCCTACAAATTAGTAGAATTAATGCACAAAATGGGATAGGAGGAAAGGGAACATTCCTTCAGTTCTTCTGAATTTGGGCTAATTGTTATAGACTATAGACAAACTTAACCCCTATTTTGTTATCATAGTAGCTGTGGGCAAACTTAAGCTTATTTTTATGATATACAGGCATTAAACAATGCATTCTTTAACATCTTAGCTATTGGGTCAGAATATTACAGTGCAACAGTGAATGTTTTCCTAAAACAATTTAGTTTTATGTTTGTTAAGGTAAATGTGACAGCTGTATATGAAAAAATAGAACAGGACCGCATTGAAAAAATACACATGTCAAAAGTCAAAGGAATCCACATTTCATATTTCACTAAGAGATAAATTTAAAGATTACACATCAAGAAAACCAAAGCAACAGAGAATGTTCGTAGATATGCACTTGAATATCATGCATATGAACAAATATTCACATGAATTTATTTTAAGATTTTAACTGAACCAAAATTAGCATCATAGGCAGACGAATAGGGAAGCATGGAGTCAATGATGAAAAGTGTGGGCAATACGAAAAGGAACAAAGTATATAAGGGGAGTACCTGAAAATCTGAAAGTTGGTCTTTAGTCAATTTTGTAGTCAAAGTCAAGACAGTCACGGCATTATTTAGTTCCTGTAGCTTCTGAACTGAAGCAAGTGCCCTGTTCTTACCCAAATCTTTTTCTGAGAAAACAAAGTTACTGGACATATCCCACAACTCCACTGTCCCTTCGTCGTGCAACGTCACAGACTTCACACCAGCAAGGACAAGGTTCTTAGCTGAAAGTGTTAAAAATAATTGAGTTATGATGACCTCAATCCACATAAGTCACTCTCCCACTTTATTCATTAAATAAGCATTCAGACTCAAGTCTTGTTGTAATACAAATATTTTCTAGAAATAAGCACTTTCACAAGCAAACACAAATAATAAATCAGAGCCTCTAAATAAATGGCATGAGTTCTCTAGAAAGTATTTCTTCAACATTTTCTCCCAATCATCAGGAATATGAGGTCAGGCACACAACGAGCATCTCCAGCAATAACTAAATCAAAAGATATAGTGGCAACACCTCAAGCAAAAATCCAAAACAGAAATTGAGTATAGACAGTAACAGATACGCATGCTCCACTTGTTGTTAAGTATAGCTTAAGTGGCACTCACAATTAGGGTTGACTCCGAGATTGAATACATTGAGGTTTCTCAAATACGATAAAGTTTGTAACAGCACATGCATATACAGCATCAAACAATCACGTATAATATATCATCCAAGCATCTATGAGAGTCGGAAAAAAAATGATTTTTACCTATCTCAACTCCGAGGCCGTGCATTCCAGACACTAGAACATTAGAAGCAAACAGCCGCCGCATCGTCTCTCGCCCGTAGACGGCCAGCTGCCGGCTGTGGAGATCCTCGTCAATATCGCGCGGGGTGCCATTATCAAACGCCATGTCAGTGACTGTTGGTTCGCTGGAGTTTCCGCTGCTGCTGTTGTTTTCTACACCGTCGCTGCTGGTTGTGCTGCTGTTCTTCGCCTCAGTTTTAGAGTCTTCGGTGGAGGAAACGACGCGCTGCCTCTTGACGCTTTCGGAATCACTTAAGTTAACAGCCTCGCCTTCCCCTGCTCTCTTTCTAGGAAGCATATAGTGCAATAAGCTGCTAAAAACACGCGAATCCCCATCGAAACCACCAAAATCAGCACAGAATATATAAAAAATATCGGAAATTCAGGATCGAGATGAATCTTCAAATATAACAACAATCTGGCAGAGATCGGAGATTGTAGCACTACCGCGCAATCGTAATGGAAATTACAGAAAGAATAATAAACCCTCTTCATATGTATTGTGAAGCCATTCGAAATCGAGCGAAGAATATCAACAGTAAATCGATTCCAAAAGCAATAGATTAAGTAGAGAATGAATTTACCGGTTACAGCTTCGGAGAGGAAAGAATGAAACCAGAGACGGAAGTGTCGATAGATATGTGGAGAGAGAGAGGAAATGGGGAGTAATGCTTCGAGATACAACAGAGGTTTTCTGTGAGGAGACTTGAAAAAGATTTCTTATGCAATCACGGTAACTTGTAACTTTTATTTTATTTTATTTTTTATCATGAAACCCGATGTTATACAATAGCTTTCAAATAAATCACATTAACTTTTAACTTTTCTACCCAATAACTGAATCATTGTAGTATATATTTTTTCTGTGTTAGGGTTATTGTATACGCATTTGTCCCATCTATTAAGTAAAAATATTGTTATATTCAAAATTATAAGGCTTTTTTAATTCATTTATTAATTTATTTGACCATTAAATACGTCGAGGGCTAAAACCTATACCATAAAACAAATTCACGTTGTTATTTAGACTTTTAACTATTCGAGCTTAACTTATGTTCGGATAGCATAAATTAAAAGTTTTATTTTCACCGATAGATTTAGATACAATTACATACATAATCAACCTATCACATATAGATAAATATAGATAATTTATGGGGCATCGTAATTCGTATTTATGGACAAATATTGAACGTCGACTCATAATGTTTTGCTTTCCAACCTCATTAAAAGCCCAATTTTTGGCTTTTCAAACCAATGGCTCAAGCTGAAACATTGAAAATTTTGTTGTCAAAAAATCAAATCGGATGTGTTTTAATTGCAAAAAATGAAATTATTGCATTACATAAACCACATCAAATTTCTAAATTGAATTAAAGTTTTATGATTTAACAAAAATTATCCCTAAGGTTACCCCATCCATGATTTTTTCATGATTTGTTTACTAAAGGACAAACAACATAATAAAAAGAAAAACGAAATTGAAAGCAAAAAAAATCACAATCGTAATCGGTTGACCAATCCAAGTTTAAGGAAAAATAATGACCATATTGTTTAAAAGTGTCTAAATATAATTGGTCCAATAGAATTTTATTGAGATATAATTTAAAATTATGATAATTATATAGTAAAAAACAAAATATTATATCAATATCCATCTCTCTTTTTTTCTCTATAAATAAAACCTAATATTATTGTAATTTTTCACCAGTTTAAATTTTCTCATTCTTTCTTGTATTTATCTCGCACATCTTTTCTATCAATTAGAGTTATGTAATTTAAAATTTTGTGCATCTATTTGTAGTTTCTTCAAATATCGTATTTCAATTTAGGTTACTTGTATGTAATTTTTATTTTTTTTATTGAGTTTGTATCTTATTTTAATTATATGTAAATATTTTATAATTATGTATTTAAAGTATAAATAATTTTTATATATTTTTTTAGATATGTAATATAATAACTTATTTTAAGATAATAGTAATTAAAAATATAAAAATATATATTATAAATTGAACTGATGTTATTGATGGAGTGTGAAAATAATGAAATTGAATTAGATTATGGATGATATTGGTGGAAAAGAGAAAAATGAATATTATATTAAAAAATTGGATTGTGAACAATTATCTGACCAATTTTGTCGTTGAATGGATGATTTCTTATATAAATAAATTAATGGCATTGCAGCTATAAAATAATCTATAATTGTTTTATACACAATAAAGTATAAATAATTATCGAAAATAGATAATCACATTATAATTATAACAAAACTCAAATTACCTTATTGATAAGTGATATCCAGTCATATTGAGCAGACAGAAATTCTCTAATACGAAAATCTGTGTCCCAAAAAAGCGTAACCTTTTATTCATTGTCCCAAAACATCAAACAGGTAGCGCGCAACAGCTAGCAAACACCGGCACCGGCGGCGGCGGAACTCTCCCACCGCCGAAATGCCTCCACCAAATTCCAAACCCTCGCTCATTCTCCTCTCATTCTCCCTATCGCTACTACTGTCCCTCCCCTCAAATGTCAAATGCATCGGCGTCAGCTGGGGCACGACGGCGTCGCACCCTCTGCCGCCACCGAAGGTGGTGGAGCTTCTCAAATCCAACGGCATAGGCAAAGTGAAGCTTTTCGACGCCGACCCGCTCGTCCTCCAGTCGCTTTCCGGCTCCAAAATCCGCGTCACCGTCGGCATTCCGAATTCCATGCTTCGCAGCCTCAATGCCTCGTTGAAGGCCGCCGAGAGCTGGGTGCACGATAATCTCACCCGCTTCGTCTCTGACGGCGCCTCCAGGGTTCTCATTGAGTACGTATTCTGATAAATTTGATTGTTTTTGCGCTTTGATATTTTTCAGTTTTGATTTGGGATGAGCATGTTTCATTTGGTTGCTTGAGTAATAGAATCATCGAAATCGCATCTTTCTTTCTCTCGAGAAATGAAACCTAATTGTCAGATGTTAGAGAGAGAGAGAGCTGCTTGACACTTAATTTTGATAGATGAAAATGTAAACTCTAGAAGAGAGAGAGAGAGAGAGAGTTTTGATTGATGAAAATGTAAACCTCAATACAGACAAATCAAGCTGCTTGATACTGACTTGTGATGAGCTTGGTTAAAGCTCAAAGCTCGTTTAAACTTGATAAAATTTGAATCATATTTCAAAGAAGCTCAAAAAATAGTTTCGTACGCACCCTTAATGATGCATAATGAAGTTCATGAATGATCAAGAATAGGGCATGACTGATACAATGATGGTGCATTTGGCACGAGTTTGCTGCTTTTCATGATTGAGTTGTGTAGATATTCAATTTTTATCCCAGTACTAATCTGTTTCGTGGCACTTGTGTGTTTTCGCTGATGATTGTCTAACATGTTTTTAGTTATGTTGCCATGGGAGACGAGCCTTTCCTCCAGTTATTATCTGTTCGTTTACCTTTCTTCTACACCTCATGGCCCTACTCATTCGTGGCACTTGTGTGTTTTGGCTGACGATTGTCTAACATGTTTGTAGTTATGTTGCTGTTGGAGACGAGCCTTTCCTCCAAAGCTATGGCGACCAGTTCCACCCCTTTGTCGTTGGAGCAGCTGCCAACATCCAAACCGCATTGCTCAAGGCTAACTTGGCTGAAAAGGTAAAAGTCGCAGGAACCTGCAGTTTTGATGCTTTCGTATCAGAAACCGGTCTGCCATCAAAAGCCCGTTTCAGGCCATCAGTCAATAGAACCATGATTGAGCTTCTCGCATTTTTGAACAGACACAGATCTCCGTTTTTCGTATCCATAACCCCCTTCCAGAGCTACCATGATAACAAGAACATTTCACTCGACTTTTCTCTTTTCAGAGAAAGAGCACATGCTCGAAATGATACTCACAAGACCTACAGAAACAGCTTCGATTTGAGCTATGGTACCATTATTTCAGCGCTATCCGGTGCTGGATTTCCTCAGACAGACGTCTTCATTGGGCGAATCGGTTGGCCTACCGACGGTGCTCCAAATGCTACCTCGTCTCTAGCCGAAGAATTCACTAAGGGCTTGATCAACCACCTCCAGAGCAGTGCCGCAAAATCATCCAAACGCCAAGCTTTGCCAACAGAAGTTTACATTTTTAGCCTTCTCGACGAAGACAAGAGAAGCATAGCCACCGGGAACTTCGAGAGGCACTGGGGCGTTTTCACATTCGACGGCCAGGCTAAGTTTCAAGCCGATCTCGGACAGGGCTCAAGAAAACTCGTCAACGCTCAAGGCGTGCCGTACCTATCTCCCAAATGGTGTGTAGTGAACAATAACAAGGACATGTCGAACGCGTCTGCACTTGCCTCTGAGGCATGTGCTGCTGCTTCCGACTGCACTGCAGCATCACCGGGCGGTTCGTGTTTCAACCTTAGCTGGCCCGGCAACATATCTTACGCGTTCAACAGTTATTATCAGCAGCATGATCAAAATGCGGATAGCTGTGATTTTTCGGGCTTGGGATTGATCACTACCATCGATCCATCCGTTGATGCCTGCAGGTTTTCCGTTGGACTCAAGACGTCTCTTTCGATCTCCCTTCATGAATTGGCACTTTTCTGTCGGTTTACATCCCCGACGGTGACTGTCTTTCTGTGGTTGCTGACTGAAATATGGTCATAGATGTTGGTTGATGTTTGATGGTTAGTTTTTTTCATCCTTTTTTGTATGTTTGATCAATTTTCACTTGTGGAATCGTCCTTCAGAAAATGATGCCGCATTTTTCCAGGCATGTATGTATATTCTGCTGACCTTCTACTAGTCATGTTTCATCATTTGGTGTAATATTTCAAAATTTGTGGGAATTTGAGGGTATTTTGATGAGGGTAAGAGCGTAGGTTGTATAGGTCTCGTTCGGTTTTTGGGATGAATTTGTATTACTGATGGTCTGTAGACATTGTACTAATGATGTATTATAGAATAGCATTTAACTTTATATGTTTGGATTAATCATTCAAATTAATAGGTTGGAAATTAAAGAGATAAGCGAATTCAAGTTGCTATTGGAAATTAAGTTGTACTGACGGATTTGATTTGGTTCTACTATTGGTTTCAGTTCAATTTCGTTCTCATCAGACCAAAATGTAACTAGTTTGCAGTTTTAAGGGAGAAAAAGTTCGACACGTGTTAACGTACAACCTCAAAAAATCACCAACATTAACCAAATGTGAAATCTCATTCTTAATTAGTATTACTAAAATTCAAAATCCAAAGCAATGTATATCTAAAAACTGAACTTCAAAATCAAAATGTGGATCGTGGACGATGATTCACAGAACCACTCTATACGTGAAAGAACTAATTAAAATTATGAAAGCAAAAAAGAATTTGAATGATGACATTCATGGAAGAACTCAGGCTCATTATTGTTAAAGGTCTATTTTGTTAAAATTGTTAAAATCAATAAAAAGAGAAAAATGAGTTCATTTACCTTAAAGGCTGAAATGGCCGGAATGGTGGACGGAACTTGTGGAGGGATTAATTATGACTCCTTGTCCAAAATTTCGTGCCTAGTTCTCATTTTTTTCTTTTTTTGTCAATTTAATGCAGAAATTTTAAATGCCACGTTATGATGGACTCGAACTCGAGACCTTTGACTTCAGACATTAACCACTATACCACTAGACCACCACTATACCACTAGGCCAACATACACACACACACCTAGTTCTCATTTTCGATGTCTTCTTTTGTTATTTATAAAAACTACAACACAAAATATTTCTTATTTATTATCCTCAACAACATCCTTTATTTATTTTCACCACTCATAGTCTACCACTATCTTCACTTATTACCCCAACAACATCATTGTATTTATATATTTTACCATCTATGATTTACCACTAATTAATTTAATATTACACTAATATAAGACATTCCACATTTTTTTTAAAACCTACACCAAAAATTTATAAGAACATTTTTTTGGGACACAGGGAGTAATATTTTCTATCCTCAGCTATCAAAATAAAAAATTGCTACGTCTATACATTTCGAAATAATCAGTTTCTTCTATACCACACGAGCCCGTACTTTATGATTTTCGCATCAAATTTTGAGTTATACGTAGTCAAAATTTTAATTGTTTTTATTCTAGGAGAGGGCTATTGATTGCAGACTTTAGCCCTTGAAGACGGTTATACAAAATTCATTAACAAGTAGTGTTTTATTAGTGAGGCACAAACAAATAAACAAATTTTCATAGTTACCAAAGACATGCCAGATATCTTATACTCGATTTTAAGATTATATCTCATGTCCATAAAAATTTAATTACTTTTCAACCATAGATACATACAGTCTCACCATATTTACGCCAGCACTAAGGTCTCGGCATCCAAAAAGACTCCCCATTTCCATATCCCGTTTGCAATACAGCCCAAAGCACAAAGAATAAATCAGAAAAGCCAATATAACCCTATAGTTCATTCAACAAAAGAACTCAAACAGCAGTTCTTACACCTTATAATTTCTAAATCTATTTAACTCTCACAAATCAAAACAGAAACCTATAAAGAAAAAGAAAAGGAAAAACAACAAAATAGAGGGCTCTAAAGTCGAGAAAAAACGCATCACAAAATGCAAAACTGCAAGGATCCTTTCGCGAAGTGTAGGACGAGGCCAAATCATTTATACGGGAGGCATATTCTCAACCAGTCAACCTAATATAGAAATCCAAGGGAGCGAAATCAAACATTGAACACTGGAGGATTGTTTTGAAGCAGGGCAGATCCTTTGCATTAAACAGCCCGGAGTTCGATAGTGCCACTGCAAAAGCTCCAGTAGACACGACTAGTGCTCCGTTCAGCTAAAACATAAGCAGCCTCAGAGAGTATATGGTCGAACAGGCTCAATTATATAGCAGCACAATTTTTTGCCTCTTGCACGAAACTTCCATGACTAGCAAGATCAGGTTTCAAGATAGCCAGGCGATACTATGCCATGAAACAACTAAATGTAAACCAATAAAAAAGAATGTAGAACTTAAAAGATCAGAAAAATGGAAATGAGGCAGATCGAAGAAAACAAATGGGCTAAGAACAAGAATACTAACTTCAAATGAACGAGGTTTATGCTTAAGCCAGACATCATATTCTAAGTTACAATTTTAAGAGATAGTAGGAGAGTACAAGAAAATAATATAATCCCATACAAGCTAACTATGCACTTGATTCCACGCAAGCGTTGCCTCGATAATCCCATGAGCCAACACCAAAATAAGAAAGCAAAATGAACAAGAACATAGGAGCTCAAAGCATTTTTGTGCAAAACTTTAACAACATACTTGTTTTTAGCAATGATGCAGATATGAGAAACAAATGCACATATGCATCAGAACAAAAATAAAAGTGCAACTCAGAAAGCAACACTCACCTGATAATTTCAACCTACCTTTAGCAGCAATTTGGAGAATATCCAGTTCCCTCTATAAAAACATTCACATAGCTCATATCAATCCTTACTCCCCACCAAGGTGCTAACAAGAGATCTAGAATGGAGAAAAGGTATATTGCTCAGAGCAATGAACAACCCACCTCTCATCTGCAGTCAGAGAACAAATCCGCCTACGGAATAAAAATAAAAAACCCTCCCACCATTAAAGACTACAACATTAATATCCCTTCTGGGGTGTTTAGTATGGACGAGAACGATTTCCGCCATGATAATTTCTATCTGGACCAGATGAACCACCATCTCGATAGTTGTCTCTCCTCCTATCACCTCCATAGTTACCTCTGCCACCTCCACTGTAAGAAAAGAAATTCATCAAATACAAGAAACATCCACATCAAAGCATTTAATTCAAAGGTTAAAGTTTAATGTAGCCCATCAAAACAGACTGATATAAATGCGACAGAACTGAACCCACTAAGAGAGAGCAGCGGTATTATAGCACTTGTAATCTCATCATATCCCAATTTATCATTCTCCAACATGATGCTTAAAAAATATTATCAAAAGATTCAGAAGATTTCACCATGAGAATAATATTTGGTAACACCCAAACTGCAACTAAAAATGTATTTGAGAGGATATTCACTCACCCGCCACCATATGATGGAGTTTTTGGAGCAGATTTCTCGGCCATTGTAACGCTAATCTTGTGTCCTCTCATTTCATGCACTGTTGATGGAAACGTCATTGTAACTAATTAAAGAAAAAAAATGTATCCTATTCAACAGAGAAAATTCTAAGCAAAGTAACATACTGTGGAAGAAACCTCCAGCTGAATGTGCTGCGGATGGATCTTCATAGGATAAAACTGCATCGCCTTTATTCTTTCCTTGTTCATCTGTGTATAGTTTGATGCTCCAGGGCCATTGATCTTTGTAGCCTCGCTTTTGCTTGATTCTCGCAACCTGAAAGTTGGAAAAATGCAACTAAGGTAATCCAACTCAAGACCACCTCGATTAGAAGACTCTTTCATCATTGAATACCAAATTCTATAATACATTCATATATTTTCAATATATCCCCAAACCATGAATATTGTTATCATATTCTCAACCATAATCAAAACATCTAAGTCCTAATGCAGCAAAAAGGGATAGATTCTAGAGATATCATAGATGGCCCGACACAAAACGTACATAACTAAACCAATCTTTGAAAATTTATATAACTGCACCATTCAATAACAATAAACATAAAATTTGCACTTACTTGTCCGATACTTCCAAACAGTTCTCTGAGCTCGTCAGTGGTGACATCTGGAGGCAAATTTGATATGTAAATTCTTGAATTATCACAGAAATCCCCACAGTTTTCATCACACTGCTTGACCTTTTCAGGAACCTCTGCTGGAGCACTGCTGTAACCTCCTGTGTTTCGAGGACCTCCACCATATCCACCAGATGAACCCCCTCGTCCACGTCCGCGGTTACCACCTTGACTTTCACCACCATAACCAACAGGGGCACCGTATGAAGGAGGGTGGGTATTAGGTCCCCCAGTGAAACTTGTAGGTGGAGGGACTGCATCAGGAGCATAATTAGGGTTTCCCCCATATGCATTAGGAGGTGCATAACCACCAGCACCTCCATAAGAAGGGGGAGCAATGGGAGGACTCTGTCCATAACCACCATCATCCCTTCCTTGACTACCAACATTATAAGCATTACCACTGCTAGCATCATAATAATTATCTCGTCCACCTCGGTTGTTTTCATAACCTCCACCTCTTCCGCCTCTATTTTGACCACCACCACCTCTACCCCCACGATCATCGCCGCCAGCTGGAGACTGTGTACCACATCTGTTACACTCAGTTCTTCGGGCAAAGTTCACATTCCCACAGCTACATCCACAGATGCCATTATCAATTACCACCAGTAGATAAATGAAACTCAGGCATCATATCCACTTGTTGATGTCAAACAACTTATCATACCCAAACATCTATTAAAAAAAACTCCATTCTACAGTAGACATTGAATCTTACACATTTACATAACATAAGCAGATACATCTCCCAAAGCAACAAAACAAGAATATAAAACACAGAGAAACTTTTGGAAGTTCCCACCCAAAAGAATAAACACATGATCCAATCAATGAGCTTTAGCTTTTAACAATTGGGACAATCTGCTTCAAGGTTATACAGTAAAGGAACTGGATTATCTACAGTCAAACTCCATACGAATTCAGAAACTGGTAAAAGACATAGGCTTCCAAACTGTATGAAAATTCATGATCAATCATATCGGAATCAATTCCTTTTCAATGTTTAAACAAAGCATCAACAAAAAGATGCGCAAGAGACAATATAAGCTGAAAAGGCAACACCTTACTACCCTCCGCCCATAACGAATCCAGCACATACAATTCACACTATACATGACGCGGATCTCATGCTTACTTCATCTAAAATAACACATGCTTTATAGCTATCCAGGAAAGATGCTAGGCAAATGTACACATAAATGTGATAATATGCTAATAAAGAACTTTATAATGATTAAAAAAAACATGGTTTCTTCAGGTAAAATTCTACTTTATCACAACATCGTCGCCACAAAGAAAATAATATTATCAGAAAGAATAATTGAAAATGTTGAGATACACAAACAGCTCTGTTACCTTTGATTGGGACAACGCCACTCGCCTTCCCTGCCGCTTCCACCACCACGACCACCTCCTCTACCACCGCCGCCACTGCGTCCGCCACGATCCCCTTGGTATCCACCCCCACGATCACCCTGGTATCCACCGCCTCCACCTAGAATCAAATTAACAGATCTCGTATCATAAAAGGTTGAACCAACAATTAAAATAGCAACCAACTCAAATTCTACACAAGAAAACTAACGCGGAAAAAACAACTGGATACCTCTATTACCTCCGTATCCCCCGCCGCCGCCTCTTCCACCGTAGCCTCCACCACCGCTTCCTCGATTCCCATATTCTCCACCTCCGCCACCGCCACCGCCATAGCCTCCGCTTCCGCCCATGGGCGGCGCGCCAGATCCGTCCCTTTCTTGACCGTACATACCAGACATCTCCTAGGTCAACTGAGAGAACCAAAATAAATTTTCTCCTAAAATTCACAGACCACTTATTCCTCGCGAGAGAGCGCAGAGAAAATAGGGCTTGAAGAAGATGAGCTAGGGTTACGGGTCGCACTTAGAAGACTCTATGATCGCAAAAAAAAAAAAAAAGTATTCTCGTTAAAGGGTATAAGATTTTTGACAAACCCTTGCGCGCCCGCGCGCGTACGCCACCCTAACACTAATTAATTAGTTATTAATTTAATTTAGTTTTAATTTTTTATATTTTATTTATTAATTCATAATTAATAAACCCTAATTTTGAATTATTAATTGGAATAAATTAATTTTGTTTATTAATTTAAAATTAGGGTTTATTATTTTCTTAATTATGAATTTAAATGATTTATTAATTCAAAATATATGGGTTTATTATTAAAGAAAAAAAAGAAATTGGGTTTATTAATTCATAATTAGGGTTTATTAATTAACAAGTAGGGTTTATTAATTCAAAGTTAGGGTTTATTAATTCAAAATTAGGGTTTATTAATTCAAAATTAGGGTTTATTAATTCAAAGTTAGGGTTTATTAATTCATAATTAGGGTTTATTAATTAATAATTAGGGTTTATTATTCAAAATTAGGGTTTATTATTTTCAATTAGGGTTTATTAATTTAAAATTAGGGTTTATGAATTCCAAATAGGGTTTATTAATTCAAATTAGGGTTTATTAATTCAAAACTAGGGTTTATTAATTTATAATTAGATTTTATTATTCAAAATTAGAATTTATTAATTCAAAATTAAGATATATTAATTTAAAATTATATTTATTACTTTAAAATTAAAATTTATTAAATTAATTAATTAAAATTAATTAACTACTTAATTAAGATATTAACTAATTAATTAAATAAAGTGGTCTCACTGTGCGTGCGCGGGCGCGCACAGGAGACCACCTCTTTTTTTTGTTTTTGATTTGGAATAGAGCGTGCAATCCGCTGCGGTCAGGCGTATGAATATATGCGATGCTATTAGCCAATCATGGCGGTTTATTTCGATTATCGCCCTAAACCCAAAGGCATGTTTCTTTTTGTTTTCTTTCAAAATTTTGAAGTTTAACCATGCTAAATAAGTATAGTTTTTTTTTAAAAATATTTTACGAATTGTACTTCGAGGGTGTTTGGCTGAGCTTATAAGCTCCCCAAAAACCCTCTTCATCAATAATCATTTATACAACGATTTTTGCTACTTAATATTTATATTTTTCAACTTTTCATAATAACCACAAAAACGTTCCTTTCTAATATGTGAATTTCACTATAAATATTAAGAAAAATAATAAAACACATATTATTTTATTTTCAAACTTAAAACCTATAATATTTAAGTTACAAAAAATCAATTTTTCTTTTACAAAAACTAGTTTTATTTGTTAACTACTTGAAATATGACAATTTCAATATGAAAATTAGTGTAAAATTAGCATCCCTTCAACAGTTAAAAGGATTTATTCTTTTTTCTCTCTTTTGTTGAAATAAGAAAAGCAATTTCAATATTAAATAAAAAAATATATTTCAACATAAAAATACTTGTTAAGGCGCCAATGAATATTTTAATAGATTATACATTCTCTTTTATATAAATTTTATAATTCTAAAAAACATAAAATGTATAAAAGACAAAAATCGTTTGATCATTTACCCTTGCTGACTGGGCTTGTGGGAATTCATAACCTTATCGGTTATCATCGAGTATACTTGCAGATTTAATTTTAGAACTTCAATTTGAGTCAGTTAAAGATATTTTTTCATTTCATTTTCTTCTCTATTCTAAACTCCGGCAAATCATGACTCCCAACAATTGACATCAGGTCGTCAGGTGTGACATAACAAAGATCCCCATTGTTCCGTCGGCCGAGTTGATCCCAATTTGCAATCAGCGACACACTTGAAGGATAACCCAAAATCGTCTAATATAGCGTTGAGATTATGATCAATCAAAGATTTGATGTAGGGTCAAGGAGTGAAGGCTATTGACGGCTTTAGGAGTTTTGTATAACTAATTTGAGCCTTCCCCAACTGAGAGGGTGGAAATTGGTGTGCAGAATGTTGTACTAAGAGGGTGTTTGGCTAAGCTTATTTTAAAGAGTTTATAAGCTCTAGAGCTTATAAAATGTTTCAAGAGCTTATAAGATATAATGTTTCAAGAGCTTATAAGTTGTCAAAGTGTTTGGATAATTTAGCTTATAAGCTAGAGAAAGAATCGTGAGTTAGAGCGAGAAAAATGACGAGAGGTGAAGTCAATAGTATATATGTAGATTATAACGAATCATAGTAAGGTTATTTTGGTAAATTCACTGTTACTTGCAAGTTTATGAAAAAATAAGTAAGGGTTGAGCTACTTATTTTTAAGGGAAATTATAAGCTGTTGGAACTTATTTTAACAGATTATAAGTTGTTTAGGAGCTTATTTTGCCAGACACATTGCATGAGCTTATAAGCTCCTACACAGCTTATAAGCTGTTTTGAAAAGGTTATAAGCTTAGCCAAACACCCTCTTAAGTGTTGTTTCTCATAAATTCAACTAAGAGGAGGCGATCGTGGATGAGTCATTGTAGGAGAAGCCGAGAAGATTGACAAGAACGATGTGATATATTTTTTCAATCTGACTGAAATTGAATGGCCAAGATGACTTCCTTTTTAGTGCATGAGAGCGAGATTATTGGTAAGAGTGCAGTAGCGGATCTATTCGGGGTGAGATTCGGTTCGGTAAACCCAAATCGAAATTGATAAAAATTGCTAACCGAAACTGACAGTAATCGAATAATCGGTTTGATTAGCGTATAACCGATTTTTAATATTAAAATTAACAAAATATATAAAAAATAAAAAATAAATAATGCCGAAATTATAATATTAAATTAAATAATTTCAAATATTTAATAATTATATATATATATATATGTATTAATTAATTTAAGTTAATTTTGTATAATCGTCGGTTATACCCAATAACCGAAATTTATTTGAAGAAGATAACCGATATTCAAACCGAAATAAAAAAAGTCAGTTATCGACAATAATTGATTTTTTCAGTTTCGATTCCGAGTTAACAGATAACTGAACACCAAATAAGCACCCCTACCAGTGGAGGAAACAAACCTGTATAGTCCCCAAAATCTTAAAAACGTTCAATTGGAAGGTGCTGACTGTACAATTTCTTTAGGATTTATTTTGTTCCATATTTTTGAGATCGTATGGTGTTAATTTAAAAATATTTTTTTTTTCAAATTTATGTGTTATTGTTTTATTGATGAGTTATAAGGTAAATAATATATTTATATTTTTTAAAAAATAACGAGTTTAACATGTATATTATATGTTTTGGGACGAAAAGTGAAGTTCACTTGAGCCTTTTTTAAATTATATTAATTTTTTGGTCCTTTTTATTTATGCCCAACGATTAGGGGTGAGTATTCGGTTATTCGGTCGGTTTCGGACGAAAAAAATAACCGAACCGAATTAACCGAATTTTTCAAAAAAATAACCGAACCGAACCGAATTTCATTCGGTAACCGAACCGAAATAACCGAAATATATTTCGGTTATTTTGTTAAACCAATTTTAGCCAAAAAAATATTTTTCAAAAGAATAAATAAATTATATTATATATATATAAAAATGGTTTATTTTAGGAAATTTTTTTAAAATTGAATATATAAATAATATATATATATATATTGATATTATATACATAAAATACATTTTTATATATTATATATACAAAATATTTTGCAAAAAAAATAATTGATAGTATTATATAATAAATAAATAATATTATATTTTACAAATATTATATTTTGATATAATAGGGAGAGAGAGAAATGAATAGGACTAAAGATATTGATATGCTAAAATTATAATATTAAAAAATATATATATTATATATATAATTCGGTTTTCGGTTTTTCGGTTAAAAATATTCCGAACCGACCAAAAACCGAATTACCGAATTTTAATTCGGTTTTAACCGAATTAACCGAACCAAATTTGATTTTTCGGTTTGGTTCGGTTCGGTTATTCGATTTTCGGGTATTTTGCTCACCCATACCAACGATACCTTTATTTTCAACATCACCTTATTTGTATCAAAAAATAAATAAATAAACGCATCAACCAATAAAGTATCACCATTATAAATTAAGTGAGAATATTTAAACGAATTTTGTTTTAGGTGGCATTTTTATTTTTCACCTGAGATGAAATTAAACGGCATCGTTTCTCTCTCTCATATTATATATATGAAAGAAAAATAGAGGACCCTCAAAACCTTTCATCGATCAAACTCACAAAACCCTTCAACTGCAATTGTCAGTACGTATATAAATTTTCAGTCCACTTGACATGTGAGATGCGCCAAAATGATGCAAAAATTGTTGCACATAAGCCTCCAATGCCCTCTTACTTTTTTCGCTAACAGTCACCTCTCTATCGTCGTACATTCTCTATGCGATCGCTTTGTTGTCGAACTTGTTAAACTCATGTCTTCTTTCACCGCCCTCTCTGTTACTCTCATCCCTTGAACCACCCCTGAAGCCACTTCTCTACCGCCACCACGCAGAGCCTCTAGCTCGTGCAGATGACCCATTTCGACTTGTCAAGTCCCAACAACAAAATAATAAAATCATCACATTGGACGAAGGGCCAGCAATCCAGAAAAATCGTGCCAGCGGCGACTTCTTCCACCCTTCATAATTATATCAAATCAATAATATAATTTTTTTAGGTTTAAAACAAATCTTTGTTTTAGTAAGAGGGTTAGAGAAAATCAAGATGACCCTTTGAATTGGAGTTATATTTTATTAAATTTAGAAGGAGAAAGAAATGAAGAAAAATGGGAATTTGTGATTTGGGTATTTTGATTACTAACGGAGAGATGATGGAAAGATGATGTTATAATAATAATAATAATAATGATGATGATGATGATGATGATGATGATGATGATGATGATGATGATGATGGCAAAACAACACCATTGTGAATGTGGAGGTGAAAAAAGAATTCATCTCAGATAAAATGGTGTCCTACTCAGCATTTCAATATCGAAATTTTTTGAGATAAGTTAATATATTTTCGAAGTTCAATACATTTTAAAAAAACTTGAAAATTGAGGTGACAAACAAAAAAACGCTCAAAGTTAAGGTCATATTATCATTTACTCGTGTAGAGTTATATTTTATTTAATCAATAATAATAATAATAATATAATAATAATAATAATAATAATAACAACAACAACAACATAGCAATACATACTCGGCTAAAATGAAATTTTGAAGTTGTAAATCATAACTAAAAACGTCAAATATTAGAATTTTTTCCCGTTTAATTTCAGTAACCGACCCGGTCTAAATGCCGGTTCTCGTGTTCAAATCACAAGGCGTGAGGCTATATAAATCGTGGGTTTTCAAATTTCCAACCGCTAATAATTTCACAAATACCCCGCCCAGCTTCAGTCGCTCAGGATATTCTCTTTCACAAAATCGATGGTTAGAATTTTCGCATATTTACTGCATATATGTATGATGTGATTCGTTATCCTTAAATATAATAGAAGGAAGTTTGAACTCTGAAAATTCATATCAGGGTTGATGATGTAACCATTCGAGTTCTAGAGTCGATTTTAGTTTCCAAAGATGTGCAGTCATCGATTGAATTCAAATCGGTTTTGAAACGGTTCATGAGAGATGAATCTCTTCTTATCTTTGGTGAAATCGCGGAAGAAGCAGTCGAGATTAAGCTTACATGTGCTGAGTTTCTGATTCGTGTTTTTGCTATGATTGGCGACGTCGAGGTATTAGAACTAATCACTATTTCTACTATTTGATTATTCATTAGTATTCTTCCGACTAAAGACATACTGCTCTTAGTATTTGGCTGTGGTCGGATAATTTTCGCATGAAATTAGAAATTATTGGATTATTGATTTTAGCAGTAGATTGAACATTTTGTCGAGGAAATTTGTAATATCTACTCTTTCTGTTTTCAAAATTCAGTCCAATTCTCTTCTAAAGTACTTGTGATGCTTCTGTAACTAGGAAATTCTCAAATTTTATACGCAACAAGTTCTGTGTGTTGCTTTTTTTTCCAATCCAAAGAGTATTGTGTGTACTACCATTCTCATCGTCTACTTGATTCACCAAACTTCATTGTCAGTAATAGCATGTTCTGATAAATCGAACCTCACAATCACAAAGATATTATTTTGGACTCTGCACCAATATCTTAATTTTCCCCCTTTGGGATTAAGCGATTGTATTTTCGGCAGAGTTGCTTGGCCTTGAGATATGAAGCGCTGGTTATGCGAGAGGAGAGGGCTACTATGCTCCCTGATCTTCAAGTCACTTGTAAAGAATGGGTCACCTTCGCCAAGCATTCACTTGAAAATGGATTCCATTCCATTGCAAACCAGGTAAATTTTGAACTTCAAGTGATGATTGATTTGGATGCTTCACTTGTATCATCATGTTGGTTGTCTTTAGATCTCCTAAGCAGATATGGATGAAACAAAATCTCAGTCATTCTTAAATCAGAAATATCTACGGGTGACTTTGAACTAGATCCACTATTAAGATGGATTGTTCGTATATTTGAATGTGCTTGTGTTCTGCACTTCTGGTTTATATGATAATCGTATTCTATATATCAGTCTGAAACAAGTGCTGCACTTATTGGATTCATCTTTCAGTGGAGTTGATAGCATGAAGGACATCTTATGCAGCTGGATATTTGGGTTAAGATTATTGTGTTAATCTGAATTGATCCCTGGCAATGACTAGCATGAGTTTTATTAGTTATAATTCACAACAGAATTATGTTTCACTTCTTGTGTTGTTTTCTTTGAACTAAAATCAACATAACCAAGCTTATTGCTTTCAATCCAAAAACTTGTGTTAATCTTTTATAGGATAAAATCAATGTTGTTATATAGTCTAAACTCTTTATCTCTAAGTGCACCCAATTATTGACAATGATGTTTGCAGTTTGAGGGTTGCTGATTGCATCTTCTCCTTCTGGCTGGATATGTTATTACAGTAATCCTGTAACCTTTTTTCTGTGATATTGCATTGATTGTGTGGATCAACATTGGTATAACCGGGATTGAAGACTATTCATAGAAGTTTCTTGTGTAACTTTCTTACTGAAGGCATGTGAAAAGGCACGTATGTGCTCAGATGCAATTCACCTAGAATCAGATTACTTATTTCATGATGTGCAAGCTATGTAAAAAATCGATAGATTGAAGGATAGTGCTTTGCTCAAAATTTCTTCACGATCTGGTATGTATTTTGAGCCCCTGTTCCTGAAAACCTCGTTTTTTTTTATTAAAAAAGAAAAGAAAAAGATGCTAATTTGCTTGTGATTTGATGCATGATCTTGGTAAAATAACAAAAGGTAACACTAACGACTACTACAGTTCAAATTATGCAGGTCAATTATAATTTATAAGGTCTGATCTTGATGCTTAAATGTCTGTCTTTATGCGTAAAGATATTTGAAGTATTGCAATATTTTCAAGAAAGAATTACTACCGAGGAAGAAGATTAGAATGTACATATTCTGGCAGAGACTCCTAGCCTGGGATTGAGAGAAATCTCTGAATTGTGTGATCCATAGTACACCACTGCCCTTATTTATTTCTTTAGGAGAATAAGGATACCGAACATATGGAAATGAAATCTTGAAATCTTAGAATTTAGTTCTCATAGAGTGCTAAATTTTCTCAAATTTCTAAAATACATATATTGAAATTCACATCAATCCTGGAGCTTACCTGAAACATTCAACTTATTGTTTCATTTTGGATTGGGTGAAACTAGATCGAAATGCACTTTAAAATCATAGGGACGGCCATTAGCAACCAGAGCACAGGGTTACATTTATAATCTTTCTTATATTTACACTTGTCTACCTCTAAGATTACAGTGCATAGATTTGTTGTAACAATATGTTGCAGAATATTATACTTCTCTACCTCAATAAAATTAGTCAGTGTTGTAACAGTGTCGACTCTTCTCTAACAATACACTTGACTATTTCATTACCTGACATCTTTCTTATCTTCTATGCATGTTGATGTTTGTAATGAATAGTCCAGGGACAGGCTAAAGCATACTTGAAAAGGGAAAAAGTTGAGGAGAGTACACAACAGTTAGCCATCTCTACTGAAGCACGAGAAGGAAGCTCTCGGTTTAGAAGTGGGATCAAAAAGCATAATTTGCGGAAATTGCATGAATATCGATGTCTTAGAAGTTTATCCCCATGAAGGCAAGTTGAACCTTGAGGCCCCTTGTACCCCTTCCCTTCTCATTTGGTCACTTGTTTCTTGATTAATTTTGAGTACGGAAGGCTACAGTAATTATGGATAGGCCAAATATAACACTTATAAAAACTCTTCTTTAAAGGAGCGTTTATTTTTTAGGATTAGCCTAGATAGATAAAAATAATATAGGTAATCCATTGTTTACTTTGATGGATTGGAACCTTGAGAATTGAGATATCCCAAGACCCTTGATATTTATATCATTTGAGCTAATTTAGCTTGACTTATATCCCATTAAAAAGATAGAATTGGAGAAATCATAATAATGAGGATAAAAATATTCAATCATGTATCCTGTTAATTATGAAAAATAAACGTTCCCTAACAGAAAATGCTTCTTTTAGATCCACTGTTAGCATGGAAAAATAAGACATAGCTATACGATAATGGATCAACTTTGTAACAATAGTTACTTGCTTCACGTGGCTTTCTTCACACACCTAAAAAATCTCCAACTGAAATTTAGATTAGGCCCTTGTCCTTCAGCTAAGTTGTAGCACCATAGAAAGGTCCCAGTTAAGTAGTTATCAGACAAGAGGCGTTACTAACAGTTTGGGATGAATTTAGAGAGAATCAAGAAAATCTTTTTCAAATACCATGTCATATCACAGGTCAAGATTATTGTCCATATTTATAAATCTGGGCGGCCTTTATGTGTAGTGGTCTGGATTCTCTTGAAAACAGTTGGTTAATTTGCTATTTCAATTCATTATTATCCTACACTTGCAAGCCACTTTAATTAGTGTCCAGAATATGATATTTTATCCTACAAATTGAACCTAGCAGACCAGTCTGTCTGTCTTAATATACCAACTTTTTTTTTATATCCTGTTTCTAATCGTCACAGGGAATCTGCAATTAATTCCGAGTTAGTAATGTCACAATGCAGCTAAGCATTGGCTAGATTGTGATGAAGTCCACTGGGTCACGTGCCTATGCTGGGTCACGTGCCTATGCTATCTATCCTCTGCTCAAATTTCCCTTCTTCAACTTGCGACTGTAGGTAGGTTAGCGACTAACGTATTTCTCTACGCTAGCGTGGAATCAAGAATGATATACGCAAGGAATTATATTACTCTCTTAGAGGGAGAAGGAAAATAGTTAGCTTGAACGAAACATCAAGAATAAGAACTATGAGAGCCCTTAGGTTTAGAGCTAACCCATGAATTAATTAGATCAAACACGAATCTGATAGATATATGGGGCTGTTGATGATTTTTATTGAATTCTCCATGACTGCTTTGAGATTGAGAAAATTGGAGGTATAAAATCTTTGAATTGGATTCATAATGACAATATTTATAAAGTAAAATATTATTGATATAGAAGAAGGATCGACAAATTCGTGTTATCATATTTGCACAATTAGATTCCATCTCAAAGGAGCATGATCACGAAATATTTTGTATTGATATAACAACATAATGACAAGATAAAGTACAAATGAACTTATTAAATAAAACTTATTTTAAAAAATATAATGTCATATGATATTACACAAAGAAAAACACTGTTTACGATAAGAGAATTATAACATCCTCCAAACTTTAGAAAATACATAAATATTTAATTACTACTATTATATTATCAATATATAACAACATGATATTGATTTATTTTTTGTTTTGACACAACGATACCACGATTGTGATAAGTCTAAATACCAACTCATTATTATTGTGTTTTGATCTTGTTGTGTAGTAAAAAAATGTCAATGTTATACATAGACAGAAGTGTACAGTGATACCATATTACGAGCCGTTAGATCGGATTTTGTACCCATATTGATATCGTGCGGGGGCTGATGGTCCTCGAAGCATCTAAGAATAACATGTGGCTGGAATTCCCACCCTCAAGACAAATTCAGACAATTTCGAAACTAGTCGTAGTGAAAAACTTTAGAAATTTTTTTGCACCGTTTCAAAGTGTTTGAAAAACATCCACATCCCGAAAATCGAATCTTCCATATCACAAAGCGCGCATTAAATGGGTGTCGCATCGAAGATCACCACGTTTATTTTAATTCCTCTAAGACGGTGAAGATGTCTGTTTTTTCCCATAATTAATTCCATTAATATAATCGAAACAAGACAAGGGAAACACGCTTCAACACGCATTAAACTAAGATTACAAGGTTCTCATCCTGTCTCTACACACCGTCGCTCATCCCTAAGAAAAAAGGCGTTGTAGGCGTTGCTTGAAACTTGAGTTCTTTGAAAAAAAGCTTGTTTCAAGAGGTTGATAGTGTGTGTATGTAGATATTTCAACAAATTTGGCCCCATATTTCCTTCTACTACTTAGTCTAATCTTGACGAGTCTTTGCCCCGTTATTACTTTAAAATAATGATGATGATGATTGAGGACGACACTTCAATTTCATTACGGCGGTATTTTAATTTTATGTCTCATAGATCATATTGTTGTTTTTGTCTTCACACATATATATATAGAGAGTTTGGTTCAAATAAGAACCATTCTTATCCTAAAAACTAAGAACCAAATGAATTTGTTATGAAAGTTGATGAATCAGTTGAGAAAGTTAATGAATTCAAAATTCGAATTTTTCACCCGGTTCGAATCCCATGAGGTGAAAATTCTATTTTTTTGGATTCAGTAACTTTCTGGGCGGATTCATCAACTTTCACTGTGAATTCATCATTTTTTGGTTCTCACATTCTCACGATAAAAATGGTTCTCACGTTAACCATCCCATATATATATATATATATATTATGTTTTCTAACCAACTTTTTATTTCCAATTTTTCATTTTAATTGGGTGATTGAAGAGATTAAAGAAATATAAGCCAATCTACAATTTACTTTGACGGATTGATTAAGTTCAAATGACGGATTGATTAAGTTCAAGATGTTTGATTATCTAATCCTTTAAATATTTAATCATTTATTTTTATGTATTTATCATATCACAAAGCAAATGTCTATACAATCCTAGAATAAGTATGCTGATACAGTGATACAGACGGATTAATTTAAGTGGATACAAACTGATCTTGATTAGTAAGATATAGTTGGTATACACGATATGGACTATGGTCTATGAAGGATATGATTATCCCACTAGAACTTATACACATGAAGAAAAGAAATTATCCCTCTTAAAGTTAAACGAATGAATAATTTTGTGCTTTACAATATTCACGGATTAGATTAATTAATCAAAGTCCCCGCTGAATATCTTTTTATTTATGTATTATTTTCAATACCCTCGTACTACGCTACTTATGAAGGGTGTCATAGAGAATGAATAAATTAAAATTGAGGGTCAGTGTAATAGAAAATACATATACAATGTAAAGATTATATATAGAGAAGTGTCACAAAAGAGAGGTGGGCTGTTTTCCTCGGAATGGCAGATTAGAAGCTTGGAATCATGTGATGTGCATTAAATACGAGGCTGAGGGAATCCATTTTAAGCTTTTGTTTTTGTAATTTACAAGTAGAGTTTCAGAAACCACCCCCTCGTGATCATACACTAGCACAAGATGATGACAATTTCAATTAATGATCACCAACAATTTATTAGTTATTAATTACCATTATTATTATTATTATTATTATTATTATTATTATTATCATCATTTCATGTACCAAACAAATTTCAAATGTTATGCTAGTGTTTGTTTTGAATCGATTCAAAGATCTCATACATAAGATCATCTATTTAATTAGAAATTATGGTAGCCAGCTTTGTATGTTCTATGTAGATTATTAAACCCGATTAACCATATAAAAGCTCTCAAAAAGTTTGGTGCTTGTGATCAAAAGTTCTCGAGTTTGAACCTTATCATCATATCATGCCTTTTTTTTTTACTCCCGTGGAATAAAATTTTTCTAGTACAATCTTCATTTTTAGTGTCATTTGACTGCGGATTTTTTACGTCACAAACAAATAAAATAAAAACAACAGACATGATTGTTAGATTTGCTTTGTTAATCCATGTGATCATTCCATGTAGTATTAATTTTCTGCATTAACGTATGGTCTCTTTGTTTGAAAGTTTGTACTCTTAGATTTCAGTCTCATGTCGGATCTATTAACTTCCTCATTTATTGTTATTTGATTATATATTATGTTTTTCATCGTGCTTTACTAATTTATTACGCCTTTTCTTTTACACTAGTCCCGCGTTATTTCAAGAATAAATTCATGTGTTTAGTATATTCCATCAGTAGTGTAGATTTAAGATTGAAATTTGACGATATAACCGACATTATATACTTCTTGTGATGATAAATTGAATAGTAGTCAGTTTGATTTTCATATATCAAGTTAACCAATTAATTATAAAACTAAATTAAATCTCATGTCTGGAATAAATCTTGATTTAGTCAATATTTCTGTATTTACTTACCAAAAAAAGGCACCATATGGTTCTTTTTTAATAAATTACACTACTCTATTTTGTAAAGATGAGAGGTTAGGTTAATAAAAAAATTTACACTACGGGTCTGGGTAATACTTTTTTCTGAAAGGCTGATCCGGGTATCCTTAGTCATAAAGTTTCCAAAATTTCTATTCATTGTTATTTTATCGAGGAGTTTTGTACGAGATTATCTCACTATGAACATGATCAAGATTTAAATCCAAATCCATATCAATGGAATCAAAATCTTAACTTGCCTGATGGTGCGATAGTCTCGCTCAAATTATCTTTCTTAATATATATTAATTAACATAATTAAGAAAAAATGAATAAAAAGGTATTTGATAACGAAAAAGAAAATTTAAAAATATATTTAGAATCCACAATTAATATATATGTTTGATGTGATTGAATGCCATCCCAACAAACATTCACGTCGAACCCATTTCTTCCTCGGTCCGGTGACCGGTCTTCCCTCGTTTCATGCTACACATAATGTGCTAAACCCTAACCCTAGTTCTTCTCACCAATTTATTGCTTTTGTCTTTCCCTAATCTTTAAACAATTATTATTCCCAATTTCAATTCATTTTGTTTTTCTTTGTTCTCCCCATCAAGCTATTGACTAATTAACTGTGCATAATTATTAACTGTATTACCAAAAGAGGAAAAAAAGGAAAACCCAATGGTTAAGGTGGGTTCTTGTGGCCAAGAGGTCACAGGTTCGAACCCCACAAATGCCTCTATGGGTTTGAACCTGTCACAACTGGTTTTCCAAGTGTGTTTAACTGTCCTGTATGGTTTGCTGCAGACTATTGCACAAGAACGCGGAGTTTACCCAGTGCGCACCTCGGGTAGAGGCTGCGGGTTTCCCGTGATACCAAAAAAAAAGGAAAAAAAGTAAAATGCAAAAAAAGAGAGGAGTCAATTTAGGGCAATGTCGAAAAAGAAACCCAATGAATTACTTCTGCATCGATGGCTAAAGTTTCTCATGGCGGTGGTCAACCTCTCATGATCTAGCCGATGACAAATCTTTAATATGACTAAGAGGGTGTTTGGTTGAGCTTATAAGCTCCCCAAAACAAATTTTATAAGTTATTTTTAAACGAAAACGAATTATAAATTTTTTTGAAGCTATAAGTTCACCAAACACCCTCTAAGATGGATGACGATGGTGGAGATCACTATATATCTCCTCTCAGGGACTCGAACTGGCGACCATCAATTAGAGTTAAGATCTCTTTTCAGTGACTCGAATTTATATAATTTCTTTTATTATAACGCATGTTCACTAATCTATATAGGATGAAATTGAAAATTTAAGTCACAAGCTCGTTTTCTTGAATGCTCATTACTTGAATCCATGTGATTAGTTAGATTATCGATCGGTATATAACATTTATATCTATTATATCTTAACCTCGTATTTAGTGTCAACAATTTATGAAATAGAATATCTCAGTGTCATATATTATTTGGTTCAAGACACTAGTATAGGATATCTTATATTCATCTTAATATTAAGAACAAATTAAAATTAAATATATAAAAAAAAAAATCAAGTAGCAAGCTATTTAACTAATTTTGTGATTTTATATGTTATCGCTCGGTTGTAAGATATTGCCACCATATATATGTGCAAAGAGCTGTGACATTCAATTTTCCCTCACATGTACTCAACCAGTTTTTTATCTTCAAAAAATTCACAGAGATTTGAAAAAGATACACACACACAGTGGCGGAGCCACTTTGGGCCAGGAAGGGTTCATGCCCCCCGGCACCCACCCCACACCACACCACACACACACTCTCCAATGATTTAAAAAAAAAAGGTATACATATGCAATATTTATATATATATATATATATATATAATAATAATTATAATAAAGAATAGTTATATTATGAGGATGAACCAAAAAATAAAACACAATTTCTAAAGTACAATTCTCAATTTTTAAGTGGTCATTTTCTCTCACCCCCTCCTTCCTCTCCCCTCTCTTTATATATATCATAATTGTTAAAATTTAGAAATTTTAAATGTATTATTTGTTGCTATTAATCTTTTGAATTTGTCAATTTATTTCTCATCCTATGGTTGAACATAGATTTGAGATTTATTGTGGATTTGTGATGGGTACAGAAAAATTAAGATTCAATTTTAATTTATAAGGTAATATCCTTTACATAATAGATGATTATTATTATTACTTACTTACTATGCTGAATTATATTGATTCTTGTAGCTATTATTAATTATTTATTAGTAATGAACTTTTTTTGCAAGATATATGAAATATTAATAATGCATATAAAGGAAATAAATTTAGTTATATATGAGCAATCTTGTTTATTTATACAAAAGTTATTAAGATATCTTAAAAGTTGATTGTTATAGAATATATGTAGTTCTTGCATGATTACACGCATGAACTAGACGTAGTTCATGATTTAATTACATTTAATTTGTTCTTTATATATGAAAATATAATATATATGTCATATTGTGGAGGTCTTATTAATTATGAAGTGATCACGTTTTTAATTTTTAAAACTATTAATGTTATGTAACTCAAACGATATTATGCTATTATTTCTAAATTTATTTTTGACTTTATATATATATATATATATATTTTAAAATCATAATTAATTAACTTCCTAAAAAAATTCTTGACTCGCCATTACACACATGTATTTTAGTAATGGATCCATTTCCATGGTGGACTATAACACCACCACCATTATAAATACCTTTCTCCCATCTCACAATCTTCCTAACTATATACTACTTTTTTTCCCCTACTACAAGAACAACTAATCCAGAAAAACCAATCAATTTTTCACTAAGCAAATTCAAATCACAAACCAAAAATGGGAGGAGGAACTTCACCCTGCGCCTCCTGCAAACTTCTTCGACGACGCTGCGCAAAAGACTGTATTTTCTCCCCATATTTTCCTCCAGACGACCCTCACAAGTTCGCCATTGTTCACAAGGTTTTTGGTGCTAGCAATGTGAGCAAGATGCTGCAGGTTCGATTATTTTCTTGATTATTTTTGAGGGTTTCCTTATTTTGTATAATTATTTTTGGGTATGTGCAGGAGCTCCCATTTCATCAAAGAGGAGATGCAGTGAGTAGCTTAGTGTATGAAGCTAATGCTAGGATGAGGGACCCTGTGTACGGCTGCGTCGGGGCGATTTCGTATTTGCAGAATCAAGTTTCGCAGCTGCAGATGCAGCTGGCTGTGGCTCAAGCAGAGATACTTTGCATTCAGATGCAGCAAGAGCAGCAGCAGCCTCCATTGATGCCTAATAATAACGATAGTGGTCAAGATGAGAAGTCTCTTGTTAATTTTAGTAGCCTTCAACACTATCTTACCTTTCCTTCCACTAGTTCTACCAATAATGTGATGCAAGATCCTCTCAAGAGAGAGTCCCTTTGGACTTAATTGAGTAGGAGTTAATTAATTAGCTAGGGTTAATGGGTTTTGTTAATTTGGTATGTAGCTGGATCGACAGTCTCGTGTTTCGTTTCATCAGTATGTATGTATGTTGTGTTTCGATATGTACTTTGTGAAACGATTTTAAGAGGGTGTTTGGCTGAGCTTATAAGCTCCCCAAAACAGCTTATAAACCGTTTTTCAAGCTTGAAAAACGGCTTATAAACTATTTTGGAGAGCTTATAAGCTCAGCCAAATACCCTCTAAGTCGAGAATGGAGTTGAGGGACTTGGCTAGCTTGATGTTTATTAATTTTGAACATCTAGCTAAATAAATTAATTATAATCAAGTTTCCTCACTGGTTTTCATTCTCAACTACTACTTTTGACCTTGTCCCCTCCCCCTTAATTACTTGTGTTGTGAATATATGTATATTTATGTATTTGTATTTTGGAAATAGTATGATGATTAAAATAGGTGAGGCTATGGTCTTCCTTTGAAAATGCAACTCCCACATGGGCTTGTGAAATTAATGAGAGTAATTCGAAAAGCAGCTTCCACATTTGTTGGTCTTGCTTAGAAAACACGTTCCTTAAAGTGAGGGATTTTGATATGTTAATTTGTATGCAAGCTTCTGTGTTTAGTCGTTTAATTTGTGCAAAATGTGAATTAGACTTTGAGTATGAATGAAGGAAATGTGTGAGTAGAAAGAGGGTCATCATGCATCTTCACATACATGCTACGCATAAACTAAGATTCTAAGAAATCCCAACTCAAAAAAATAAAATAAAATAAAATCTCTCTTCTTCACTAATATAATCTATATAATTTAAGAAACCTAAATGATCTACACTACAAGAATACAGCCGATCAGCGACGGATTAGCGACGGCAAATGCGGGTCGTGTATCGTGACGGATTAGAGACGGATTAAAAGGAATTTTTTTACGACGGATCGTGACGGATCGAGCGTAACATGGCGGGATTTCCGCGAAATATTAACAACGGCATTTCGTCGCTATTCGTCGTTAAATTTAACGACGGACACAATCCGTCGTTAAATTTAATTTTTTGTTATTTTTAAATTGGATAAAAATCCGTCGCTAATCCGTAAGTAAAATAAGCGGATTTTTCTTAGTTTTTTAATTTATTTTAACGACGGACAAAATCCGTCGTTAATTTTAATTTTGAATTTTTTATTCCCAAAATTTTAGCGACGGAATATCCGTCGTAATGTAAGTCGCTAATTTAACGACGGATTGTAGTCCGTCGTTAAATTAAAATGTTTTGATTTTTATTCTCAGACGTAAATTAACGACGGATATTTATCCGTCGTTAAACTTATTCCGTCGTTAAATGCATTATTCCGTCGTTAATCCGTCGTTACACGATGTTTTAAATATAACGACGGATAATTCCGCCGCTAATCCGCCGCTAAAAGTTTAATTACAACGGGCTTTCTTCCCAATTTCATATCCGAAATTGCGCATCCTCCCAACCCCAAATCCCAGCCCCAGCCCACCTCACGCCGCCGTGCTCACCACCGCCGCCGCCGCCGCCGCCACCCACCGTCCCACCCCACTTATGCCCGCCTTCCCCACCCCCACCGCCGCCCACACACCACCTCCACCCCTGCCGTCGCCCTTGCCCCTGCCCCTCCTCCATCCCCCCGCCCACCGCCCCACCCCAGCCCCACACCATGCCCCACCCCACACCCAGCCCCCCCCCCCACCACCACCCCACCCCCACACTCAGCCCCCCACCCTGCCGCTGCCGCTGCCACATACTTGCTGCCATCTGCCATCATTGCCGCCGCCTCAGCCACACACGCCGCCTGCCTCCATCTGTCATGCCCCCGTCGTCAGTCGGGTTTGTTTGTTTTTTTTTATTTTTATTTTGTTATATATTTGTTATATATATTGAATTGATAGTTAAAATTATTATATGATGTATTGAATCGATAGTGAAAATATTATATATGATATTGAATTGATAGTGAAAATATTATATATGATGCATTGAATGTTAGTCTTGTGATTTGGGCTTGTGAAATTATGCATATGGTGATGAATTGGTGAAATTTGGATGAGTTTGGTTGAATTAGAATCAAATGGCGATTAATTTTATAAAACTTACTCACGAAATTTTGTTAGAATTGTTATATGAATAAAATGTTTTATAAGTGTTTATTCTGTCATATAAAATATTGACCAATTTGTTGTATAGTTGCCACCTAGCTAGTAGTCAATATTTTTAGGATTAAATAAATTTATATTATAGGCGACCAAACGACGTTCATTTAATACTAGCTCATTTTTAATATTTTCAATAATAAAACTTGAATTTAGGGACATTTTATCATTTTGTGATAGTTTAAAAATTTAATTGTAATTGTGAATAATTCGATATATTTTATTAAAAGGTCAATAATTTGGGATATTAAACGCAATTTTCCTTATAATTATAAACATGAAATAAATAAATTTTCTTACTCATGTATACGATGAAAGGATTTTGGGTCTTGAAATTTTATGAATTAATAACCCAAACTCATCTCCATTTTTTAAATAAAACAAACCCATCTCCTTATTCTTCCCTTAAACGTCGCAATCCATCATAATAAATTTCATATTTCATAATTATTTAATAATTAAGTGTGATCATATTTTCTAAATGAGTGTGGTCCATATATGTCCTTGTATGAGGATGTCATCACAAGAAACTACTTCATAGATGAATTAACATATTCCTAAGTTATGAGTGTATAATTAGTTTATATTGTACAACTTATGTTGAACATATTTAATTAATTATTTATAATTAGGAGCTTGAAGAATGAATGACAATCGTGAGTGGATGTATAAGAGGTTTAGTTCGGTTGGTGGATTAAATATTGAATTTGAGATGGACTTGAAAGTTTTATTGAATTCGCTAGTGCTCGCTTTTATTCGCGGATGGAGAGAAAATCAAGTGTCCGTGTAAGAAGTGTAAGAATATACCTTATCGAAGAAAGATCGTGCGATTTCACTTATCAAAATTTGGATTTATTCCAAATTATCACACATGGATATTTCGAGGAGAGACAACCACAAGTAGGCACAATGTTGTGGATTCGGATGTTAACCGTCAACCAAATACGTATCATACGATGGTAGTGGATCTTCTTTGGTCCACGATTCAATTTGACGAGATCGAAGAGGAGCCAAATTCGATGCAAAAATTTTACGATATGTTGAATCTTGCCGATAAACCTTTGTGGCGGGTTGCTCGGATCATACACAATTATCATTTGTGGCTCGACTTCGAGTTGGAAAGCAGAGAACAACATTCGAGAAGGGTTTTGATCAAATATCGAAGCGATGAAAGAGTCGCATCCGGATGGAAATTGCGTGCTCGATGACTTCTACAAGACGAAGAGATTGTTGCGTGGCATGGGGTTGCTGTACACAAAATTGATTGTTGTCCATTTAATTGCATGATTTATTGGCGCCAAGATTCGAATTGACGAGCTGAAATTTCGTAACCATCCTCGTTTCAAGAGCAATACCGAGTGGTGGAAGTCGACGGAAAGCACAAGTAGCATATAAAAGATGTATTATTTTCCTCTAACTCTCGACTACGAGATTATATGCATCCAATGCTACATGGAAAATATGCGTTGGCATGCATCGTCGATCGATGATGGGGTCATCGTCATCCGCAGACTCAATTGCATGGAAACATTTGAACACGAAGTTTCCCTTATTTGCATCAGAAATTCGTAACGTGCGATTGGGACTCTCAACTGACGGTTTTCAGCCATTCGGTCAATCAGGAAAGCAATATTCATCATGGCCCGTATATCGACCCTTATAATCTTCCCCGTGGGCTGTATGAAGGAGCAATACATGTTTCTTACGATCTTAGTGCCCGGACCGCGTAATCCGAAGGAGAAGATTGATGTGTTCTTGCAACCATTGATAGCAGAGTTAATAGATTTGTGGGATGACGGCGTTCTTACTTATGATGTATCGTTGAGCGAAATTTTCAAATGCACGCTGCATTACTTTGGACAATTAGTGACTTCCTGCATACTCTATGTTGTGCGGATGGAGTACAATTGGAAGATTAGCTTGTCCCTGACCGCATGGAGTATACCGATGCTTTTACTTTAGCTAAAAGTGGTAGCGGTCATGGTTTGATAACCATCGTAAATTTCTAGCTCCTAATCACCCATTTCGAAGGGATCAAGAGGTTTCGAGAAGAACACGTTGATTACTAACGATCCACCGAAGCGCGATCGGAGATGAGCTTCATCACTAATTATGGGTATGGGACTAGTCTCCGTAATGAGAGATTGGCGATGATGAAATAAATAGCGAGAATATCCAAGCGGTTTGGGCTGGATGGAAGAAAAAAGTATTTTCCGGGATCTACCTTCTGGAGTTCTCTTTTGATTCGCATAATTTGGATGTCATGCACATAGAGAAGAATGTGTTCGATAATGTCTTCAACACGATCATGAATGTCCAAGGAAGACAAAGATACGAGCAAATCTAGAGAAGAACTTAATTTATCTTTTCGCTGAGACGAGTTGACGATGAATGAATCAACGGAAAATATCCAAAGCTTCTTATACACTTGACAATCGTGAGAAAAAGTCTTATGTGAGTGGGTAAGAGGTTTAAGATTTCCGGATGGGTACGTTTGAACATGGGTAGATGTGTAGACATGACAAAACCGAAGATGTTTGGGATGAAGAGTCATGATCGTCACATTTTCATGCAATAATTCTACCGATTGCATTTCGCGAACTTCGCCACCCAATGTTTGGAAAGTCAGCATGAATTATCTTTATTCTTCAAAGATTTAACTTCTCGAAACATAGGGCTCGATGATGCATGCGGGCTCAAGAAAATATTCCGTGATTTTATGCAAGCTTGAGCGCATTTTTCCCTAGTTTCTTCGACTCCATGGAACATCTTCCGGTTCATCTAGGCGATGAAGCCCGTATTGCGAGGCCTGTTCAATACCGATGGATGTATCCATTTGAAAGGTCGTCAGACATTATCACATATATATATATATATATATATAAATTGAAGAACAACGTTCTAAATTTTGTAGATACTTACGTAAGTTGAAGAACAACGTCGAAATAAAGCCGTGGTTGAGGTTCTATCGCAATGCTTACTTAGTAGAAGAAGCATCGACATTTTGCTCGTATTATTTTGATGATCACGTAAGAACGAAGTTCGTAGATTTGCATCATGGTCAAGCGGAGATTAGGCACGAAGACTATCCGGATATGCTTCAAATCTTCAAGCAAGATGGCGACCTTTTGGAAATATGTCAACGAGATATTTGGATAGTAGAGAATATGATCTTCGTTCGTTTATACGTGTTGCTCAACTGTGTTGAAGTTGGAGACATTTACACGGCGTAAGTGTCGAGTTTTCTTAGAATTCATTCCACATTATTATTATTATTGTTATTATTAACTAGGCTCGTAAATATATGTTGATGTAGTTTATTCACGAAGATGTGAAAAGATCAAATCCACCGATCTCTAGCTCGATATTCAAAGGTCGATTGAAAGAGACTTCCGTTTTGGTTTGAGGCATATGTGAGTGTTCGATGATTATTAGTAGAAAATATTTAATATGTACGTTTAGTCATTCTAATCGTTTTTACTAATAATAGGTCAAAGATCATACTAACAACATTGTGAATCCGTTCATATTGTCTCTTGCCAAAGGGCCTTCACTCTAATTAAGACGTGCACCGTGGTATTATATAAATGGTTACAAATTTCACACATTAGAACATGGGTCACAAAGATCAACTATGAATAGTGGAGTGTGCATTAAAGGTGAAACTTATGGTACCAACGAAGAACTCGATTTTATGGGCGATTATTAGAGGTTTGTGAGTTGGAATATCCGGCTACCAACGAAGACCACAACATTGTTTAGATGCGAGTGGTTTGATCCTTCACGATTGGGGTTATCAATTCATTCCGAGTACAAGTTGGTTTCGTAAATCATACCGGAAGATATAACAAGTTCGAACCGTTTATCCTCGCCAATCAAGCCATTCAAGTATACTATTGTGCATATCCAAGTTTAAAACAATCTAAGAAAGAGTGGTGGGAAGTATGCAAAATTAAAGCTCGATCTAATGTGGAAGTTTCGGATGAGAGTTCGCGATCGATAGTACCTTCCCTTTCGAGAGGATGCATTAGGTTCGATTACTAATGTCGTTGTGGATGAGGACACGACACTAGTTCATCCCGATGGTACACTCATGACATTGAAGAGACATCCGATAATGAGGATGATGAAGTTGAATTGTCGAGTCGGAAGATAATCATACATTGGATGATGATGATGACGACTGACGATGAATAGGGTTCAATTTATAGCATTTTTTGTATGCACACAAAATATTATGATATGCATTATTTGTGAATTTATAGCATTTTTTAGTATGCACACAAAACGTTATGATGAAGACGACGATAATTGTCACTAGTATGCACAAGAAACGTTTTATTTTCTAGTATGCACACAAAACGTTATGATATGTATTATTTGTGAATTTTTAATACAGTATTTTTTACATTTGTTTGCAGATGTCATCACGTAGGAGGCACTCAGGATCATACACGCCGTCGCCTTCACCCGCCAGCCTAGAAGAAGGCATGGAGCACTCTCTCTCATCCCCCCTCGAAAGCGGAAGGGAGTGCCATCTAGAGGGATGAAGAAGATAGCCATTGTGAATGGGTATGACGTTATCTCTTGTATGTCTCAGTTTAAATAAATTGTAGCATTCTGATGTCTTTATTTCCTATAAATTGAAGTATTTTGTGTCCGAGCAATGATATAGCCCGTGATTACGAGTCATTCCGTAGATTCATGAATCACAACGGCTTCAATTGGAAATTGGTACCCCAAGAGTTCAAGCAGATTTATTTCGATCAATTCGAGGTTCGTGTTGTTTATCTAAGTAATTTATGATTTGACCTTAATTTGCATATTGTAATCATATATTTTTGCGTAAACATTTTTATTGGGATGATACGATGGATGATGCCACGTCTATTCCTCTTTGGTGCGCAAAGGCCGCGAACGCTATAAAGATCTTGTTCACAAGTTCAAGCGGAAGGACTCGCTTGACCCACCTCCATTTATCCCCGAGCGAGATTGGGATAATTGGAAGGCATATTGAGCTCGGACGGACGTCAAGAGAAGGCGGCAAGGCCCGCAGCAGCAGGATGTCCGAGCCGGATGGCGAGGGTCTTGGGATAGTCAAGCATCGGGGTGGCTCACGCCCGCACTCGAGTATCGAGAGAGATTGTAAATCTTTGAAGTTTTAGATATAGTAAATTTATTTAAGAATCGTGATACTTATTAATTATTTAATTTGTTTGACTTATTTATAAGCAAGAGGCGTGGAGTGGCCGTAGAAGATGTCCATGGGATGTATTCCGTATATCATACCACCGACGACGGGAGCTATCAGACGGAAAGCTCGGAGTATCGCGGTAAGTATATTCGTTAGCGCAACAACGAGCATTTAATTAAATAATAATTGTATGAAATTATATTACGAGGCAGTTGAGGAACAGGTGACCAGTTGAGCCAATCAGGGAGTGATGAGGCCGCCAGATAGGACTCAAATTCTCAAAATGTCCTGGAGCTCCTCAAAGAAAAGAATAGGATGTTTGGAGTGGTTCTCTATCACGGGCATACATGCGAGCGGCGTCGTCTCATTCGGTGGAAGTGCCCACTGCTGATCCCACCGCTTATCAACAACGAGATATTGGATCCGGAGGCCCGATTGGCGGTGGAAAGCGGCGCAATACCGGCATCTGAGGCGAAATCTGGTGCCGAGGAGCGAGATAGCGTAAGAACAGATTCAGCTCAGTCTTGCTCAGCAGGAGGCCTAGAGCGCTTCATGGCGAGCCTCCGCTTCACCCCTCGTGATATGAGCTCCGTTTCCTCACCGTCATATTCGGGTTGTATTATGAATTTGTTAACTTATCGCATGATTTAGAATTGTTTTTATGGGATTGTTTGGATATTCTTGTATTTTGGATTGAAATGTTTTGTTTGGATTGAAATGCGCTACCGTTTGGATTGAATTGGTTTATTTCGATAGTTTGTATTATATGGATTGAATTGGTTTGTTTTCATAGTTTGTATTGTATGGATGGAATTGGTTGGAGGTTGGAATTGGTTTGTTTGGTTGGATTGAATAGATTGAATTGGATGAAATTGGTTGTTTGTATATTTGTTTGGGTTGGTTGTTTGAAAACAGGTTTGGTATCAAAATTGAAATTGAAGTGCGCGTAATCGTAAACATAGCGGCGGATTAGCGACGGATTAAAGAGCGGATTAGCGGCGGTTTAGAGGCGGATTAACAACGTAAAATAAGCGAACCAACAAGAATTGCGGCGGACTTGCGGCGGAATAGAGAGCGCCTACGGCGGAGTTCTGACGGAATATTTTACGCAATAGAAAAAAACTATAAATTTAGCGACGGACTTTATACCGTCGCTAATTAGCGACAGATTAGCGGCGGACGTTTTAGCTACGGAATAGTTGTGTCGTTAACCGTCGCTAACTACGACGGATTAGCATCGCATTGCGACGGTATTTATATCGACGGACCGTTCTTAGGTCGCAGATTAATGATCGACTTTTCCGTCATTGTTCGTCGCTATTTTTAGCGACGGACATAATTCCGTCGCTAAACGTTTTAGCAACTGTGTTTCAATGACCCCTTATTCGTAAGCTAATCCGTCGCTAATCCATTTTAGCGACGGATCGACAGGTTTATGACGGAATTTTCCGTCGTTGTTCATAATATTTTTGTAGTGCTAATTCAGTCAAATACAGATATAAAAAAAATACTTAATTATTGTGATGTCATCGTGTGAATGATAATAATAAAAACAAAAATCTAATGGTAATCAAATTAAATCATATGTGATATTACTCCCTACTCTAATTAAGTTGCGTACAAATTATGAAGAAATGTGAAACGGTATATATTATTATTTCCATCCTTCACTTGCTAATTTACAGTTAATTAACCCCTGTTGGAATTTGGAATTTGAATTTGCATGTCAATTTGAAAGACTCTCAAATTCAGAAGGCCTGGTTGAATTTATGTGCTGTCGGTGGCGACAATTTTACTTCTATCGTAGATTATTTATATATAATACTATGTTTGTGATTTTTTATATGTAATTATACTTAAATGGGATAAGTGTTTGTAAATAAATAATTAATAATAATACTGACAGGTTCATTGTCAACAATATAACATACAAACAAACCCTCTCCTCATGTTAAACTAAACAAAAAAAAACTTTTACAAAACAAACTTTTATTACCTTAGCGTTTCATCTGGCTTTTAGGAAAAAAGGGTAAAAGGTTTAATTATTTTGAAATGATATGCTCAAAATTATTGGTGGGGAATGGGAGATGTCGCTTCGTAACTTTAAGTAATTTATGTGGTTTTCTTGAAAATTGTCTATACACTTTTGGAAACATAGCAATATATTATAAGTAACGTAAGTATGTGGTTTTCAAATTGACATAAACGCGATTGGAATGAATTAACTATTCGTGAGCTATCGAGAGATTAATTCAATAAAACATCTTTAGTGAAGTTTTATTAAACAACCGATCTAAATTTGAGCTATTAGTTCGTGACCAAACAAGCTCTTGAATTAGGTAGTTCGCAAAATATATTTTGACTCTCAACATTATCTAAAAGTTTGAGGAAGAGTGGAGAAATTGAAGTTCGGCTGTCACGTCAATACGACAACTCCATTTTATCCTCACTGCTATTGGGCTGTTTAATGTTTTCGGCCTTTTCTACTGGGCCTACTCTGCTATAAAATAAGGACGGCGTCAGGCCCACTCTCGGCCCGTTAACTTATTTAACATATAACTTATCAAGTTATCTTAAGGGAATTTAAAATTATTGTCGTTTTTAATCGAAATTTTAAGGATATTGCCATATAAATATATAAACTTTGATATGATTTTAGTTTTATACATAAATTTTAAAATGAGTATATAAATACATAAATTTTGATTTATTTTAGTTTTACACACGAATTTTAAAAGGAGTATATAAATACATGAACTTATTAATTATAGTAATTTTATCATAATTTATTTTTCACTCAAATTGAAACTGACATGACATTAGATATGGTGTGTTGTCAACGATATGAAAATCTTAAAGTTTATGTGTGAAGAAGAAGAAAACATTTGTAATAGCCTACTTGTTTGTTATATTTACAAATAATGGGTTTAATATTTGAAGTGCTCTCTTCGTTTTATGTGTCTGCGTTATATTCCTTTATTTTATTTTTCTCGTGAAGTGTACATGTATTTTGTGTATGTTAATGAGTCAATATTTGCATTTTACCAAGTGTAAGTATTTTTTTTATATTTACTTATTAATTTATTTTCACATTGTTATCAACTCATCATATCTAATACAATCTCAGTTTCAATTTGATCGAAAAAATAAATCATAGTAAAATTACTAAAATTAATAAGTTCGTCTATTTATATATTCCTCTTAAAGTTTATGTGTAAAATCAAAATTAAATCAAAGTTCGTGTATTTATATATTTATTTAAAATTCATATACAACCCAAATTTTAATTATTGTTGTTTTTAGAAATACATTTTGATTTTGATTTTGAATTTTGATTTTGTATGGAACAGAAAGTCTTGACTATTGTCTCTCGCGTTTATCAATAACCACCAAAAATCTAACCATCAAACCACTTTAATATTTTATTGACTACTTTTCTTTAATTTTCATTCAATCTCATTTTTATGGTTTATCACCATCCGACCATCCAACCACTTAATTTTAAATTTATATTTTTATTATTTTTAATTATACATAATATAATTGATTGTACTTTAAATAAATTACATAAACTATTATTGTTGGAAAAATATTGATCTGTCCAACTTTTTACAGTGTTGGAAGAATTTGTGTGTGTGTCTTTTTCAACATTTTCATGTGAGTCATCTGAGATGTTTTGAAGGGTTTGGTGATTTTTTGGAATTTGAGAATGAGGAGGATTTTGTGAGAATTAAGGGTTTGCATCATAATTGAATTTTGAAAATTCTTCGTAGTTCGGAATATTTTCAAAGTTGGGATGATAATCATAAGAAAAATCAAAATCCCGAGAATTGTAATGAGGGTTATTACCTTGATCCATAGAAAATATAGAACAAGATAATAAGGATACAAGTTAAGAAAAAAGAAATTTTTAGTGTGTTAAAATATATCAAGACTGGTCTCTATTTATAGAAATGAAAAATATAAATTTTGGTATATTTTTATTTTTTTTATATATATTATACAAAAATTATTTCAATTTTATTCATATATATCATTCTAATTTAAACAACAAATAGGATGAAGACAAGTGTCTCCACTCGGAAGAGAGAGAGACCAAGTGTGGTCTATTTTTTAAGCGGGTATTGAACTTGGTCGACCAAGTTGGAAGAATTTGAACCGATAAAGATGGTCTCACACGCACGCACTGCCTCTCAAATCTGAACGACTGAACCTTAGCCCAGCCGCGGTGCCGCTCTAGTCCATCCCAGCACGGTCGGCAGCAGCATTCTTGGTTGCGCTAACTATTGAAGTAATGATTTTTGTAATTCGTTGGTTTAATTAGTGCAATAATTGCGATTATAAGCTAAAAAACCCATCTTTGTATTATTCTTCAAAAGTTGATCTGAGCTGGGATATGGTAAAGCACAATGACCTAGTACAATTAACTTGAATTTGTATGAAATTGATCCTACCAATATATTACATGGTGCCTGTTTGTATCTTCATGAATGTGCAAATTCTAGTTCTAGTGTATTTGGAGTGGAATTTTGTGTAACTTCGGATACTAATTATTAAATTTGGTTTGCAAATGCTCAGACATCTGAACAAATCACTCGATCAATCTATTTAATCTTTGGTGCAAATCTTTTCCAAATTTAGGATTTTTCTAAAATCTAAAATGTTGTAAACTTTTCATGTGAAAATGTCTTGTTTCTTGTCCAGAGGATGACACTATTCTATACATAGATGTAGGCAAGCTCAACTATGCATTTTTTTTTCTTTTGGTTATATAGAGCTCGTACATTGGGTTCCAGAGGCGAATGCAGATTTTGAGGAAAGTAGGTTGTTCATCATTACCTATTTGAGTGACAATGATATTATTATGATTATAGTGAATGGGTTTGGAAAGAGACAAATACTATGTGTGTCGCAAGCCCAACCACCGAGCTTGATTTGTTAGAAACTGCTGGAGAAGGAGAAAGTAAATCACACCAGCCCGAATTATAAGTTTGGAGATGGAAGCAATCAAATCTTGACTTGCCAACATTTTTACTGTTTAGTTTTTTCCAGCTTTTGATGAAACCAGGTTAATCTATAGGCATCTTGCCAAGAATCAACGAAGCTGTTGGAATAGCAAAACACTTCTGTTCCTATCCAAATTCCAAAACACTCATATCATCACTAAATAGTGAGTAGTTACTTGTATTGAACTTTGAAACGAGTGATATAACTCATTTAGTGGGCAAGGATGTAATGCTTTTTTTTTTTTGAGAAGTTCCTAGTTGCATGATTATTGTTCTGGAATTCAATAAGCTACTTGAAGAAACTATTGCTTGTCAGAACATAAATTTATCAACAAAGGGAGAAAAAAGATGTTTTTCCACATGGTATTGGAGAGAAAATGCAACTACACCCCCGTCACTTTGGCCGTGATCTACGGGATAAGCTTGTAGCCAAGCTCATGAAAGATGTTGAAGGCACTTGCAGGTTACTGAATTGTGGTTCTACATTCACATTTCTTTCACTTTCTGGGTATCCATGTTGGTATGAAAAGAGAGGATATCGTGGTTCATCTATTTGTGTACCTAATGTACTCGTTATTTGTGTTCTTACAGTGGTCACCATGGGTTTGTTGTCGCAATAACTGGGATTGAAAGTGTTGGGAAGGGTCGGATTCGTGATGGGACCGGATTTGTTACCTTTCCGGTTAAGTACCAATGTGTTGTATTTCGACCTTTTAAAGGAGAGATTCTGGAAGCTGTTGTTACTATGGTTAACAAGGTGATACCTGTGATTTTAGTCCTGTTTCTAATTTTATGCTATGTGTTAATGCACTTTTCTAATGCATTGGCTTTGCACTGAATTTTTACAGATGGGATTTTTTGCTGAAGCAGGTCCTGTCCAAATCTTTGTGTCCAATCATGTTAGTGGTTTTATTTTAGCCTTTTTGGCATTCCTTTAATAATAATAATAATAATAATAATTATTATTATTATTATTATTATTATTATTATTATTATCATTATCATTATTACACTGCTTAGGATAATTGGTATTGTAGAATAAAGCTCCACTCAAGTATGAGCAATAGCAACAAAAAGACTCGGCATAATTTGGAAATCATATTAACTGAAGGATTTGGAGTCAGATTGAAATCCATTGAACAAATTGATTGAATGTTGTTTGGATAAATTCTCTGTACAAGGAAACTGCGTCCATGCTGATTTCAAATCCACCTTCATTGATTGATTTTTTTTCTGTAGTTGATACCTGATGATATGGAATTTCAACCTGGTGATATCCCAAATTACACTACTTCTGATGGATCTGTATGTCGCCCCCATCCGTCTTTTTCTGTCACAAGAAACATGTTCATAGATTTTTATCAGTGCAATCAGTAAGCCCTTCCGTTGTTTCTTCAAATCATTGACAGGTCAAAATACAGAAAGAAAGTGAAGTTAGGCTGAAGATAATTGGAACTCGAGTTGATGCTACCGAAATTGTACGCCCTCAATTTATTTATTGGCACACGAGAAAGTACTTTTAACTTTTGTTTACCTTGTTGTGTTTCATTGTTCTTGGCTGTCTCAGAACTTTGATAGTCTTTATTATTTGTGCAGTTAATTCCAAGTAATATCCAAATATGTTGATTAAGTCTTTACTCAAATGATAGCATATGCTTGTAAAATATTCTGCACTAAAATTAAAGCTGTTCTGCTGCCTCATGTTTTCTGAATCTACATATTAAATCTATTTCTCAGCAGCGCCTGGTTCCCCTGCGAGTTATGATATTTTGGTTTGATTTTGCAGTTCTGCATCGGCACCATAAAAGATGACTTTCTGGGTGTGATCAGTGATCCTGGCGCAACCTCATGATATGTCGGGTCGGCCTTTGAACTCGACTCAACTGGTATTTATACTCCAAGTTCATCTGCCATCTGCATTATATTTTTACAGCTGAATTGTTGGAGTACATCTTCTCAAAATTTGCCTCAATAGTTGAATGATGAGTATGATCTACCAATTTGCATAATGGGTGAAGAGGTCATAAGATTATTTTATGTTTATGGAACATGGTGTGAATTTTGTGAGAAAGAAATCACACCTACATTTGTGTGTAGAATGTAAAATTGTAATGTTTCTGTATTCATTTTCCCTTGATATTTATAAGACTTGCTGTAAATTATATTTTCCCACTGTTTTTCTGTTTTTTTTTGTTTTGTTTTCTTTTCTCGTGGGGTTACCCTTAAACTTGGTGAGGCCAACATCGCCGCAGAATATGTTACATATGTCCACGGGTTAGGTTAATATTTGGGGTCGAAACTCATGTTCACTTACAATTTCTCTAATCCCTTTTCAAGTTCTCCCATAAAGTCATCAAGATTTTCTATTTTCTTTGCAATTGTTGAACATCATCAAACAACTCCAATATGTTCGTGCTTGTGGTTCTAGACCACGACCAATACAAAACAAGTAAATATACTTGAAAATATCCTAACTTCGATGCAAGTAGGTGAAAATATCAAAATCAACATTTTTTGAAAGGTGTTACAAACGTTATCCAACTGAAGTGTGCTATAGCCATTTTTCTAAAATTGCATGGATCAATCGGATGGGCATTCAATCTGGTGGATTAGATATGATTAGTCTTATGTTTGATTGGATAGACTCGGTCCACAATTTAGTCTTAGTGTGGGTAGGATTAGTTTTGGCTTTTGGATAGGGCATTCAATCTGGTGGATTAGATATGATTAGTCTTATAATATGATGTTTGATTGGATAGGTTTGGTCCACAATTTAGTCTTAGTGTAGGTAGGATTAGTTTTGGCTTTTGAATATTGGTCTCCCTCCATGACAAAATTAATCTTGGGTAATCTTAGTCATTTCTATCTTAGATAATCTCATACTTATTTAATTTCAATTACCGAATACTCCCTAAATAGTAATTAAAATGGTGAGGGTTCAATAGTAGTCTTTTAAAGTCGAGTGGATTAATTGAATCAAATAATCATTTGAATAACGAGTTAAGTCCACCGGCTCAAAATTCATTCGGACATTATAAAAATTACTACATGAGTCCGTCGAGCTTGACTCATTTTTGGCTGTCCGATTATTTAGATGTGACACCTCAAAGAAAATACAAGTCAAATTGATATAATTGAAAGTCGACCCGAAATCAAGGGCCAAATTGAAAGTCGGGCCAGACCCGTAACGAATAGTAGAAGCCTTGATATCCGACATATCAATTTGGAAACCGCCATAACAGAGTTCGAATCTTGTACTCTGCTTGTTGACTTCTCCCCAAGTTTCGCTGTATCACGGCTTTGCTCTACATGCTGCTAATAACTTATCAAAATCCCTAAACCCTTGTATGGCGACAGCCCCAATCCGATCTCCGATCAATTCGCTCCGCTTCCACCACCTATGGCCGCCGACGCCTCCGCCGAACTCCAGAAAAGGAAGATTAGTCCTACACCGCAGCAGCCGGAGTACCAATCAGATGTTTCCGCGGCGACGGGGGCCCACGACCGGTTGAAATTCTGGAAATTCATGATCGCCGGCTCCGTCGCCGGCATGGCGGAGCATACGGCGATGTTCCCCGTCGACACGATCAATACGCAGATGCAAGCCCTGAATTCTTGCCCGATCAAATCCACCACGGTCAATCAGGCGGTACGATTGATCCTGAAATTCGACAGCGCACTCGGCCTCTACCGCGGCATCGCCGCCATGGGGATCGGCGCCGGCCCCGCGCACGCAGTATACTTCTCCGTCTACGAAGCGAGCAAGGGGAGTTTGTCCGGCGGGAACCCTAGCAACTCCGCCGCGCACGGCGCGGCAGGGGTCTGCGCCACCGTGGCCAGCGACGCGGTTCTGACGCCGATGGATGTGGTGAAGCAGAGGCTCCAGCTGCGGGGTACCCCGTACGGCGGGGTTTGCGATTGCGCGAGGAGGGTAACGAGGGAGGAAGGGGTTAAGGCGTTTTTCGCCTCTTACAGAACTACTGTGGTGATGAATGCACCTTCACGGCGGTGCATTTTGCGACGTACGAGGCGGCGAAGAGAGGGTTGACGAGAATGTCGCCGGAGGGCGCGGCTGACGAGAGGTTCGCGGTTCATGCTACGGCTGGAGCAGCGGCGGGGGCTTTGGCTGCTGCCGTGACGACGCCCCTAGATGCGGTGAAGACTCAATTGCAGTGCCAGGTAATTAAAGATTCAATTATCTGTTTACAGTTTTCATTATGAATTTAGGGTGTACATAATTTTCACTGAATATCTGATAATTGGTATCAATAATTAGGGAAATGATTTTGGATGAAATATGAATGATGAAAGGGGAATATTTTTATTCACTATACTGAAAATAGTAATATTTGTTGTGATGCAATCCTTGTAAAAAGCAAGCTCTTTGATTTTTTTATGCCGTAGTGTGGTAAGTTTGTCGTATTATGATTGAATATGATTTCGAATTCTATCAATTTAATACTATAGGTTTGTTTTTTTTCAAGAAGGGGATTTGATCTCGTTTACTCGGCATTTGCAGAGTGGAAAGAATGAATAGTAGGGAATGTTTTTCCAAAGAAGTTTCATTGACTAATTTGATCTTAGAAGTCGACTCCATGTCGATTTCCACCTAGCGAAATCCTAACGTATTATCAAAAAAACAAAAAATATATCAAAATGAAATTCCTGTTCTCAAGAGTTAGAGTTTGTCCTTTATATGTTTTCTGAATTTGGTGAAGTGTAGCTTAGGCAAGGGTGTTTTGCTGTTTGCAAGGGCAGTCCTTTATATGTTTTCTGAATTTGGTGAAGTGTAGCTTAGGCAAGGGCAAAACTACTCGTAGAAGTCTATGTACTGAGTTACTAATGTGGAGTGTTAATGCACTTCCAAGTTCCAATATGTTCTTCATGAGCCCAAGGCCAATATATCCAGACTCAGATTTAAGTAGTTTGTAGTTTAGTTCACTTGTGTTTTTTCTTTTCCTCGAGAAGTCCTCATACCTTATGAAGAAACGGAGAAAGAGTTGTGGCAATGGAAATTGACCTAGAATTCATTTCAGTATGACAATAGCTAATCTTGTTGATGAAAATTAATTTCTTTCCTTTTTAGTTCATTGTAATTTTTTTTTTGGCAGGGTGTGTGTGTGGCTGTGATATATTCGTAAGTGGCTCAATCCAAGATGTTTGTCGAACAATAATAAAGAAAGATGGGTACAGCGGCCTTATGAGGGGATGGATGCTGAGGATGCTCTTCCATGCTCCGGCTGCTGCGGTCTGCTGGTCTACATATGAAACTGCCAAAGCCTTCTTCCAACAAGTTAACGAGGAAAGCAGCAGAGGCAATGCTATTGTCACATAGCTCTACTGGAAGTCTGGAATGTTGGAACTTGGATGTGGAAAGTAAAGTCAGGTAATTATCCGTTATGATTTTCAAATAATAACTGTGAACAAGTAGCACCAGTGGTCTAGTGGTAGAATAGTACCCTGCCACGGTACAGACCCGGGTTCGATTCCCGGCTGGTGCATTTATTTTTCCGATTCCATGCTTTTGTTTTTTCTTTTCAGTAATATTATTTTACGTATCTTCTAGACTTCTAGGGTACATGATTTGTTATAATCTAAGTATAACATTTTTTTCTTTGTTATTTGTCAGATTAATCTTTTTATTGTAGCTAATGTGATTATTAACTATTAATAAAAGTAATTTCCTAATGATTTATTAGTATGGATATTCTAGAAATATTCCAATTTTGTCAATCTGCCTAGAAATATTAGAATCCTAGATGTCAATTATAAGTGCTCGAATACAAAAGGTTCATTATATTAAACGGCTGTCAAAATATTGTTATATTAGAATAAGAATGAGAAGCTACTCAAAAAAGAATTAGTGATGAGAAGAAAATATTTCCCCCATTTTTGTACAAAGCAAACAGTATAATACACACAACATTATTTATGTATATATAGCACTTTTTTATAGGGTGAATTGGGGTTTTTGGTAGTGGCGCTGCAACAATGAATGCATCAGCTACTTCGCAGGAGGATAACGGCATCTGCGGAAGCGATTCGGACTCCAATCCCGACGATTCAACCGACCACGCCTACTACCAGCCGATTTCCTCCGTCGAAAACAACGGCGGCGAAGACTCAGACGACGGCGGGGGAGGAGATTTCTCCGATCAAGATCCGAACTCTACTTTCCATCAAATGCCGAATGGCTGGGTGGAGAACGGAGTATCGTCTCTAGATATAAGCGATGACGACGCCGACGAAGTTGCGGAAAAGCAGGTGGAGGAGGCGACCGAATCGGAGAGGGAGATCGAGCGAGCTTTCAGAGAGGACGAGGTGCGGCGGAACGCTCCTCTGACGGCGGAGAACACTGGCAGGGTGATGGACGCGATGCGTCGAATATCGTTCGGCGGCGGCGTGCCGGACTGGGCGGGTCAGATCCCCGAAGATCAGTGGATCGATCAGCTCCGGAGGTTGCAGCCGCCGTCCTCTGCGGGTGGTGCATCGATTGATCACTGATTTTGAAGGCGCTGAAGTGTTTCGTTACCGATTTTTGAGATATTGTATTGTATGTGGTCTGAGGCGTCCGTCGTTAGTTGAAAATTGGAACACCTGATTGATTAATGTTACTGATTGCTATTTTATAAAATGCCTTTTTAGGTCTAATTAGTGTGTTTGGCATTGCAGTTATTAAAAAGTTGTATGATCGTAGGAGTACTGATCTGATCCATCTTTTTAGGTCTAAAAATGTCTTTAAAAAATGTAACAAGCTGTGTATTATTATTTTCTTTTTTGGCAATATATATACACAATGGCAGTTGCAAGTTATTACAGCTACAAACAAAACTCAAAACTCGGTGCGCGATTGCCAAAGAATGGTATAGTTGTAAAGCAGTCATATATTACCACAAACATTCTAGCTTAGAGGTATTACCTTTTTCTAAATGTGTTTTATACATTTTTCATGTCAGCAGCTCAATATTATTACCACAAGCATTGTAATTTGGTGGTAATTACCATACGATAGACCTACGTCATAATTTTCGTGTCAGCCACACGTATAAGCCAGAGTGGACCGGAGTCGTCAGACTATGCTATCTATTAGTAAGTATTACCACAAGCATTGTAGTAGTGGAACACTCTGTAAGTGTACGTTATAAATTTTCAGGTCAGCCACCGGAGTCGTCGGATTATGTTCAACAGCTCTATATTTAGGTACTCGGATTAAATGTGGCATGCTAAGGACGAAACTCAAGTTTTTGAATTAAAACAAATCCCGCAGTCGAGCAACGAGTTAACCCTGAGAAAACAAGTAATGAATTTGGAAGCAGCAAGCAGAATTAAACTCAATTACCAACAAATTACACCAACCAACGTAGTTTCATGTTCTTCGAATTCAGTAAGATTGTTAAGGCTATTACAATCATGCTCATAATAATGTCGCAAGAATTTCAAAACATGCCCTTTTATTGCTTCCTTCTACTCCGGTATTTGGCTGATGCTCTAAGTTGAAACTATAGATAAATCTGAGTGATCTCTTACTGGCGATGATCCTGAAATAACAACAATAATCTTCAAGATCCTATAGGCTCTACAACGTCCTGTTCGCCTACAGAGAGAGATTTTGGCAAAGCATTACCCAAAAGGCTTGAGAAAGCAGCTTGGGATGTATGTATGCTTAGGCACCAATGTTCTCAATGTCAGCACCTCTATCCATCCTTTTCACGATGCCAGCTATGACCTAAAAACATCAAACAAGATTGGCTCAGTATCGAAGAAAACCGAGTTTGTGATACGTTTTTCGAGAATCGAGACCTATAAATTCTAACAGTGTGTTTGAATTCTACCTTCCCAGGTCCTAATTCATAGCCCTTTTTTAGTCCTCTGCTCAACAAGGTCTTCACGGTTGTCTCCCATTGGACTGGAGAAGTCACCTGAAATTGTCAACAGACGAATGATTGATTGGATGCAATCTGGTTCCTGAAGAGGATTAGTGGAAGCTGATATTTACCTGGCGAGCAAGTATTTTCTTGATTGTTTCTGGGTCTGCATGTGGTTCTGCATCAACGTTGGATATGACTGGTATTCTGGGATTCCTGATTACTGTTGATGCCAAAGCAGCTTCTAATCTTGATACAGCAGGCTCCATGAAACTCGTATGGAAAGCTCCAGCTACAGCTAGCCGGACCTAAGTTCACATTTCAGGTCAGAAATCTGATGCACAAATTGACGAAGAGCGATGCCAAGAGAAGGAGGGGATTACTGTCATTCGAGCTTTAAATGCTTTCGCCTTTGCTTCAACTGCTTCAATTCCTTTAAGGCCTCCAGAGACAGCATAGTTTCCCTATGAGAACAAATAGTTTGTATGACCAAGGTAAGCAGAGCGACTATATATTGTGTAGGGATGACAGTTTTCCCCCAATCCTATGGGGAATCTTATATGCAACCTAAGTGACGAGCATGTAGGAACTTTTTTGGCCCAATTAATAAATGGGTAACGGGGAATGGGGATAGAAACGGGTCTCAGGGTATCCTTCCTACCCACACCGACCCATGTACCCAATTAAATTATAGTGTATACATATTTATAGATATGTATTTATATATTTATAAGACTATATTTAGAGAAACAATACTCAAATAATTTGTTTTATTTAGGACAAGGGTGTTAGGATAAACTAATTCTAAGACTTTTGTGTATATTATAATTTATAATGTTTAGTTGTTTAACAAATTTTAATTTTGACTTTTTTGCTTATTATTCCACTAAGAACTTGGTAAATATTTCTACCAACATATGGCATTTGGGTAGGGTAACAATACCAGACCTTCCGTCTGGAGTGGGGATGGGGATGCGGAGTGTGATAACTACCCAAATCTTACCCACTGCCATCCCTAGTCAAACATGGAAGCCGGCATAAACAAACTTACAGTGCACAAGAAATTTGCAATTTGAACTTTATTTGTGTCATCTACATCTTCGTTCGCTGCATCACAGAGTGCCTGCACTTTATCAGAGTCTAATCCAATAACACTAACCATGGCACTTTGAGCAGCATCAGCGGCATCCTGGTGGTTGAAAGAGAGTAAGTTTTATATCAAGGAGACGTGATAATTCACATAACTATGATTTAGAATGTGTTCTTGCCTGCATTGCCTCACCCCGTAACTTGACTAGCTTAAGCCCATCCTCAAAGCTGAACCAACAAAGCAAGATCATCAGATACGAGGTTTACTTGAAGCAGCATGTATGAATGTGTAAAATTATGCCCACACTAACGATTTCAATAATGCTATCTGAACAAAACACCTGACTCAGTTGGCAGTATACCTGAATGCTCCAGCAAATGCAAGGGCCGTGTATTCTCCTAAGCTTAGACCACATGCTACATCAACAGAGTCAATTATTTGCTGACCTCCATCACGAGCTAGAAGCACCTCAACAGCAGCTAAACTTGTTACATAGATAGCTGGCTGGGAAATTGATCCAGTAAATATATAAGTTCATAAATACCTTTTCTCAACAAGAATATGTGTTCTTCGAATTAGAAATATATTTTGAGAATGTACATTTGACATGTTTGTGGGTGTGTGTGTGTCTACTGATGAGAGCATTACTGTCTTGGACCATATCAAGATAAACTCTTCGCCATATATGCTCTTTCAAGACTTATATCACAAATGCAATTAAATCTGATCAGAATGGTATTTTCAAAGTTATGTGTCGTATAGTATGAGATAATTACATGTATCTTCTTTTTGTGACAAATCCTAACTTCAGCACTGTGTAATGAGAAATTCGTCACAACTCATGAAATGAAGTATACCTGGCTCAGGATAGTGGAATCAAGCTTCTCTTTTGGCCCACTAATGCAAATATCCAAAAGGTTGAACCTTGATTTAATTAAAACAAATGGTGTAAGATACTGAACTTCTAATATTAAAGAGGAAAACCAACCCAAAAAATATCCACAAAACCAGTTCAAGAGGTAATATTAGAAGTAAAACCACAATTCAACCCGTCATTTGAACATGCTGCAGTCATAAGCTGGACAATCCCAAGCGACTTTCTCATGTCATGTTAAAACCATATGCTTTCTGTTTGTACATATGTTATCACGACCTGTTACCCTAATGTCAAACCTAAATCTCTCACACAGTCATATTTCGACATTGTCGAGAAGAGGCATTGGCAATGGACAACTGAATCCTCAAAGATAAGTAAGGTAGCAAAAGTTAACACATCGAGAACATTTTTAAGTTTCAACTTCTTCAATTATTCAACAATATGATATTTGACTAAGATTAATTCGTGTAATTTCTGGACATAATAATGTCAAAATTCGACAGCAGATTACTGTAGTCAATTTAGGAAAAGAATTTAGAGCATGGATAAAACATTTGGAAAAGCAAAGAATAACCACATAGTGTCGAACCTACCCTAAAATATCATTAGCTCTCTTGTATAATTCAGCTGCAGCAGGCACCTTCTGAGCCTCCACCCCCATTCCAACAGCTTGTGCACCCTTCAAAGAAGTACAAATACGATAAACAACACAAATAGGACTCCAACAGCAAGCATATCTTTTCAATGAAGCATCGACGGATATACAAGAACAAATATCCTAAACGCATTTATGTGAAACAGTGACAGTTTTCAGCTCTACACATCTATAAGTAAACCTGAACTTAATTTTTGTGCCTTTCGGCTTTCTTTGTCATAGTCAATCAGAGATCAACAATAATCAATTAAATTCAATATACCAGTAAAAGAAAGTTCATTGCAGATTATTTCAGAGATAGAACCAACTTAACAAGCAGTAAAGCTCGAGACAGTCAAAATACAGAATACATTGTCAGAAGTATTTAAACTTCAACAAATTTGTTTGTAACATGTCATTTTTTAAAACAAAAACCTGAAAACAGGCGATTTAGAAGCCAGTAGATTACTATAACTTTAATCGTAGCACTTGCAATAAAATAATTCTTGAAAAAAGGAAAGGGGAACTTTTTTATTTCCTCCATTAACAGAAAGGAAGCAAATAAAAGGCAACTTGATCATCAAATTAAGCCGTATTAACTGCAAAAATAAACTTAATGGAGCTCAAGGAAACACTTTTCCGCAGTTGATCGTGGAACATTGAACTATTTAGTGTAAACCAAACATCAACGGTGCTACAATTGAAGTACTAATCCTCAGTTCAATCGGCGAATCAAAGCTGTAAAAAAATCAATCGAAATCCATTCAGCTACATCAAACTCGTAACTGAAACCAAACTACAAAAGACCAAATCAAACACCAACCTGACCGGGGAAGAGGAAAGCAGTTGAAGGCTTGTAGTCCTTGAACAACGTGTCATCGACGACCGCCGCCTCCGATCCGACGGAGACGCTCATGAAAACCCTAGATTTCTCCAAATTAAACCGTGAAACCCTCCGAATCTCATTTCTGAACCCCAAGCAGACGGAGCTCCTAAAGGAATCGGGGTTGCCGAAAGCGGATTTGGAGAGAGAAATCGAGGGGAGCGCGACTGCGGAACTCATTGCGGCGGAGCGACAGGAAAATGCGGAGGAAGGAGTGAAGCGAATGAGATGAAGTGGGAAGAAGCGGTGGTTGTGGTGGAGGAGAAGCGCATGCATAACAAATAAAGGAGTGCTTGGCGGAGTAAACGAAGAAGCAGCTTCAGAAATACCGTCAAGCGGAATTAGGCCAACGGCTATCCTTCAGCACACTCACTACCAATTAAAATAGTCTCTCTTTAATTGTCTCTCTTTTTTTCGTGTTGTGATTAATTTTCTTAAATAATTGTTTTTTCCCCTCTTTTTGACAGTTCATAAAAAAATTGTAGTACTTTTGTGATACATATTTTAATAAATTATTATAAGTGGGACATATTTTAATAAATTATTATAAGTGTGGAATGTATCTCATATTATAATTATAAAAAGATGTCCAAAAGATGAAAATCCAAACTTTTGATAGACGGACGAAAATAAATTAAATGTAAACTTTTGATGGACGAAATGAATATTTAATATAATTTGCAAATTAAATTACATGGATATAATTATATTTTTACTGTGTTAGTTATATTTAAAGATCTGTCTTTTAGGTTGTGTTTTAAAATGTTATAATTTTAAAAAATGCGAAAATATACTTGACCTTGGACCGAATTTATAAAACTGGAACAATAATTAGTCTTCAATATCGGCAACATGAACTATCGATCATTTTTATGAAATTTCTCATAACGTGTCATTCATCTCATTGCAGGCTAATTATCGATTTAATTTGGAGATTCGGTGAAAGATCAAAACATTTTCTCTCTTATTTTTTCTTTTTTGTGTGTGAAGATCATATTGTTTTTAGAACTCAAACTAACCCGTCAAACATTAATTTATAATTAAATATAACGAATCATTGACTTGTTTTTAGCGTGAGTATTTCATCTTCTTATACCTAGGGGTGTAATCGAACCGAACCGAACTGAATACCATCGTGCTCAAACTTAATTTGTTTAGTATCGAGCCGAGTCTCGAGTTTTATTTATCGAATATTTCGAGCTCACGAGTTTATTCGAGCTTTAATCGAACCCAAACAAGCTTTCTAAATTTAGATATATGTTTAGAATATTGATTATTTTATTTTAAAAATAAATTATTTTATCCATAATAACACAATATATTTATTGATTTCTTAGAACAAATAAAAATAGTTTAAGATTTAACGCAATAATTATTAATTATAGAAAGAAAATAGTTATATCTAGTTAATAATTTTATATTTTCAAAATAAATCGCTTAACTAACTTGTTCACGAGCTAACGAAAGAATAAGATCACGCCAAGCTTGGTTTGTTTAGCTAACGAGCTTACTAAACGAACTCGAACGGACTTTTATAGAACCGAGTTCCGAATAGCTCACGAATAACTTGATTCATTTATAGCCCTACTTATACCACGAGGATTACCGATTACTTACGCGTAAAATGAGAAGAAGCTTAGAGTGAAGGATGGATGGGGCCAAATTGAGCCCGCTTGAGTCCAACTCTGCTTAGGCCGAACAAGACTCCCAAAAATATAACTTAAGTTTTTATTTTTTTATTTTAGTAGGGAAAAATATCTTAATTAAATGACTTGAATTGAGGAAAAGCCTCACGCCTCGATCGAACAACATGAAAAGATGAATCATGGCTTGACCGTTTTTGCTCAAGCTTCAAAACATAAAGTTCAATTATCAGCTTCACATAATCACGTTTTACTGTTTTTATATTTTATTTATTATATTTTTATGTATTGCAAGAATTAGGATGGGGACACAATGATGTTGACAGCTAATACAATCTGATGAATACAAACGATCAAGTAACGTCGATCGGTTTTAATTTTATTTAAATTTTGCTTGGGAGAATAAATCTCAATTTTGAGGGCGAAGCCTGTCTTTTCAAGAACTATAAATACTTTAAAGGGTTGATTTTAAGATAAAATTTACTTTTAAGTTATTACCACGATGTTTATATGTTGCAATTTTCATTTTATGAAATTACATTTTCCAAGTATTTTCTATGGCAAAACTATTTATCAGTAGAATGACACTATTTTAGTAGTACATATGTCGGACAAACTTCGTCGAAAAAATTGGAGATATTATAGTTGTAAGGGTAAAATGAGTTGATATATATATATATATATATATATATATATATATATATATATATAGGGAGGGTTAACGTAAAACCATTCTTATGTGCATGACGTGAGGCCGAATATCTTATGAAAGTAAATGAATCATGAAAGTTAATGAATAAAAAAATAGAATTTTCGCCTCATGGGATTCGAACCCGGTGAAAATTCAATTTTGGATTCATTAACTTTCAGCAGTATTCATTAACTTTCATAGCATATTCATTTTGTTTTCGTAGTTCTTGGTTCTCACGTTAAAATTGGTTCTTATTTGAACCAAACTCTCTATATATATATATATAGAGGATAGATCATATATACCCAAGCCCTGAGATAGTATGTAATACTCAATCTCATCCATTCATCTCATAAATCCTATGGTTGAGATTTTTCGGACTTTTAAGCTTAATTTACCGATTTTCGTTTCATTAAGGGTAGATTAGTAATTTGATTTGTTATGTGATTGCGAAAACAAACTATGCATTTAGTTGAATCGAATAATGCATTCAAATGAACAAAAATGCATGCATTGAACACAATAATGCATGTGATTGGAAGCTCGCGTGCGGCGTGGCGTGCTAGCGTCTTTCACCGCCAGCGCCAGGCGCCAGGTTTCGTGCTCGGCGGCCCGGCGCCGCTCCGGCGCCCGTTGGCTCGCATTTTACGTTTTGTTCAATGCATTGACATGTTTTGATCAATGCATGGACGTGCTTTGTTCAATGCATGAACGTGCTTTGTTCAATGCATGTTTGTGTTTTGATGCAACATGCAGGTTTATGTTTTATTCAATGCATTGTGTTTTGTTCAATGCATTTTTATGGTTTCGACAGAAAATCTCTCATTCATCATTCTATGTCAATTCCGTTGTCTCTTTCGGCGACACGCGAATTCGCCGTGAACCACCGCCATAGCCATCATATTTCTCGATTCTTCAATCATCTATCAAATTTATCTTTTATTTTTTCTCAAAATCCATCAATTTTGTTTTCAAATTTTTCTTCTTCTTTTTCTTTCTTTCAAAATCTATTGTTTGTTGTTGTTTGTTTATATTGTTGATGTTCGCCGGTGCTGCCGCCGTCGCCATTGTCGCCGCCGCCGTCGTCTCGCCGCGCCTGCTGCCACCAAGGAGGAGGAGAAGAAGGTTGATTTGATTTCTTCCCATTTTGCCCCTTGCGAAAATTAAAAAGAAAAAGAAAAGAAAATGAGCTGCCATGTGTCAGCTTGTGGTGCAGCCACGTGTTCAAAATGTGTGGTCTAGATTGAGTACTACATACTATCTGGGGACCGGGTACTACGAGAACCCAACCCTATATATATATATATATAGTTAGATTCAAATGTGAATCATTTTTATCCTAAAAACTAAGAACCAAATGAATATATTATGAAAGTTGATGAATCCGTTGGAAAAGTTAATGAATTTAAAAATTCAGAAATTTTCGCCGGGGTTCGAATCCCATGAGGGGCGAAAATTTTATTTTTTTGGATTCAGTAACTTTCCCAACGGATTCATCAATTTTCAGAGTGAATTCATCATTTTTTGGTTCTCATGTTCTCACCTTAACCCTCCCATATATATAGATATGCGTTCAGTTTAAAGTTGCGTTCCCATGCAGATTATTATGGAAGTTGTGTTATTTATGGTAACTCGCCCTATTAAAATTCTAAGTTTCAATGATCTTAATTGAGATATAAGATATATATCATATCATAAAATTTAATATATATATATATTATAAAGAAATAACTAATTAGCTAGTGATTACTCTTGAGAAATATTAGAGTTCCAAAATAAAGTGATATGTTGGGATAGTGACAAATAATTAGGTTAGCATGATTACTTCAAAGAATTGGTGTCTTGCATACAAAATCATAATTGTTTGTACAATATATTTAGTATGGATATTCGATATTTCATGAAATTATGTTAATATAATTCATAAACTTAATCATCTTAATCGTAATTTATAAGATATATGGATAGATAAAATAAAATTAAGAAAAAAAATAATACCAACGTGCCAGTCGTTGTGCTCAATATTACTCTTCTACTATTGTTTTATCTTTATAGCTACTTTTATTACCTCGTCCAAATATTGTAAATTAGATTCACCTATCATCATTATTACTATTGATTAACTCTTAAACTGTATTTCTTACAGCCAACCTTCGTCAGGATTAAAGTAGACAGATCTTAAAGATATAAATTATTATCGTTAGCTTCTAATTCTCAGACAATACAACAATATTAATACAGTAATAATAACCTAACAAACATGTTTAACCGGATAGATGGGACTTAAATAAGAAGCTTCTCACATCCCTACTTCCAATTGGTTGAGCCAAAAAGAATGCTTTATCATCATCATGAACAATTGAGAAAATATATTCCACTTAAAATACTTTAATTTATTGTTCGTATCTACAATCTGTAAACATTACAATACATAATATATGTATTAAGTAGAAATCATTTAAGTAAGTTGTCACGACTCATTTGAACGTGTGATCTGTACGTTATATTTAACATTTCGACATTAATTCGAGTAAATTATGCAAAAAAAGGGTAATATATACTAAACCCATTATACGGTGATTCATATATATATATATATATATATATATATATATATATATATATATGAATAGAATGTACTAGAAATCAATCTTAAATTAATAACTAGAAACCAATCTGATCCGTAAATTGATTGATGAATGATCAAGATTGATTTTTCAAAAGAGATGTGTCACTACAAAAAAAATGTCTAGTAGTTACATATTTTTAGTGACACCAAGAGAAGTGTTACAAAATTTATAACATCTTTAGATGTGGCAAAATTTAATTACATCAATATATTCATCAATATATTTTTGTTACATATAAAAATGTATGTAAATTTTGTTACACTTGAAAATATAGTAAAATTTATCACATCTATCATGTAATTAACCTTACTACATTTAAACATGTCACAATAATTTTTTTGTTACATATAAGAATATAACTAAATATTACTATAACTCAAGAGTTTCAAATTTTACTATATATATATATATATATATATATATATTCAATTAGTTGTCCGATTTGGTGTTCCAAATTGAGACCTTTTTTAGACTTAACATTTTCAAAATAACCTAGAGATAATTTATTCCAATATAATAGACAATTAATTTGTTAAATATAATAGACATCAAGACCAAACAAAAAATGTTGAAAGATAAAGAAAAAAGAGAGAGAAAAAGTTCAAACATGAGAAACTAGGAACCACAAAAAATAGTTATACTTTCGCATGTCATAAAAAATAGTTACACGTTCATATATAACAAAAATAGCTACACTTATAAATTTCACTAAATTTTGTGACATGATTTTTTTTTTGACATGCATAATAGTTACTCATCCACAAGATGTCACAAATTTATTTAATGATATCCATAGGTGTCAAAATTCTTAAAAAATCATGTCACTATTGGAACACTTTGTTGTAGTGTGTTTTCTTATACATAAGTTAATGCTTTCTCAATACTATATTTTTTTACTTGTAAAATAATATTTTCTTTATTTCTTATGTTTTTTAGGCATAATACAATGTTTTTTCATACAATTATGTTGATTCTAGTTATTAGAACAAAGTTGGTTTCTATCTGATCCTCTTCCTATTCTATATCAATTACCATATTCAATTATGCATATTCTATATATAGTTTAATATGCATCAATTAATTGATATCAATTACCATATGTAATTAATTGGCAGTTTAACAGACCAATATGAACTCGTAGTCCTTGGAAAACCTTTCGCCTTGTCAACAATGACATGCAAATATGAGGTAGATTGAGGAATTTAAATATAAATTCAAACACAACTTAGAATAAATGATGCCAATGAAAAATTTGATCATTCTAGAATTTAATCAACATTTATGAATTAGTAGTGTCAAGTCGGCAACCACGTAAAGGTAAAGTATTTGTTTTTTTTTCTATTTCCCTTTTTCCTTTTACGGTATTGTTTCTTAAAATAAAAATTAAATCAATAGAAGAATGACATATGGATGATGAAGATAATCGGATGAGATATAATGTCCCATATTTTTTGTGTGCCATCGCATCTCAATATAATATATATTACTTTAGATATACTTTGTATAAAACAAAGTTTATTAAAATATCATGAATCATATTTAACTCTTTTTTCAAAAATTGAACTTAAAACATTTATATACCATAACTTTGAATTTGTGAACCCTAATAATGAATTGTTAACTAATAAAGTGAAATTAAATAATAAAAATTAATTATATATCCTAATTAGATTAAATAAATTCAAATTAGTAACTATAAAATTAAATTAAACATATAAAATTAAATTATACATATAAAATTAAAATTGAAGAAAAAAAGATTAAAGAATGTTAAAATAATTGAAAGTCCAAATTTAGTATACTGATAATCCCCAAATAAATTTTTGAAATAGAAAGAGAGAGAAGAGGAAATCAACTTTCCTCCTATAAATACACTCCATAACACCCTGTCTACTACACCATCCATGAGAATGCTTGAAAGTGACCAAAAACTCATGAGAGAGAGAGAGAGAAATCCATTAATTTGTTTCTGAGTAGAGGAGGAAACTGTAAAGCTCAGGAGGGATAGCGCCATGGGATGGGTTGCTAACGAGCAATTGTTCGACTAGGTCGTGGCGCTATCCATCCTGAGTTTCATGGTTCCTTCTAGCTACAAGCTTCGTCATCAGATTCAACCAAACAACTTCTACTACAAGGGCTTCTATCTTTATGGATCGAATTCAAGAAAACAGTTTTATTACAAGGGTTTTCTCTCGATCTCTCTTTTGTTTATAATTCTGGATTTTTTATTTTATTTTTCATTGTTAGTAATTTCTCTACTATGTATGTAGGCTTTAATTTTGTGATTATTGTGGGGCGACCATGTTGACAACTTCAGCCCGGACAAGAGATCAGCGCCCTTTTGCACATTTCTACACATTCATTTTTTCTCAGGATTTCTAGATTTCCCAGAAATCAAAGAAAGACTATATATATATATATATATATATATATTTTCTTTTTTAATGTTTATATCATGCTCTTTCCCTCTCTTCTTTTTCCTTCCCTCTGCTGTGTATGTGTAATGCGTGTGTTTGTGTTGGGGTTGGATGTTCTAGGATTTAGGTGAAAATTTGAGATTACAGCTGCAGAACACACACACACACATATATATACTAGGGTGAAAGTGAGAATATTTTTAGTGTGAGAATCCAAAAATAATGAATTGCTCGTAAAATTTGTTGAATCCACGGGAAATGTTGAAACACAATAAAATAATACTCCCTCTCTCCCATTTAAAATGTCATACTTTTCTTTTTGGGTTGTCCCATTACAAATGTCTCATTCCATTTTAGGAAATAATTAACCCTTCAAAAAGTGTGGACCCTACCCACTTTTTAACACTTTAACTACTTTATATCTTTCTCCTAAATAACCGTGTCCAAAAGAAAGGGGACGTTTTAAGTGGGACGGAGGGAGTATAAAATTTTCATCCCGGATTGAACCCGGGTGAAAAACTTCGAATTTTTGGATTCATTAACTTTTCAAATAAATACATCAATTTTCATAGTAAATTTATTTTTGTTCATATCGAATTTTATGTTCTTAATTCTAATATTAAAAATAATTCTTATTTTAATCTAATTATATATAAGGGATGTATTATTATAAAAATATTTATTATCCTACTACAAACGTAAGAATAATATATTTTTCTTGAAAATTATTATACTAAATAAAACTATTTAAATTTTCACTTTTCAATGGATTCAAATTCAGATCGTGTACAATGTACTTATTCAGTAAAGTGCAACACCATTTTAAATTTTCGTAATTTAATGATTGAAAATGATTTTCATCGTTTTAAAAAATATATTTATTAATTTGAATCTACCACTATATATACAAACACCAATTAAATAGTTATTGTGCAGCTTATAATTATGATTTTTGGAGATTTTTTGCGAAAGCTAATATATTCTTATCTGGTTTTCTCCAATCGATCTCTATTTACATATATATGTTTACCTTTAACTTTGAATAATGATTTATATTAACATCCATACAATTAACTGTTTCCTAATTCCTAATGACATCACTAGGGCTGGGGAAACGGTTTTCGATTATCGGTTATTACCGAACCGAACCGAACCGAAATCATGCCATGTTCGGTTAACCGTATAACGCATATTCGGTTTGCGGTTCGGTTTACGGTATAATATTTTAATTTTTTTCGGTTTTCGGTTAACCGATAACCGAACGGTTATTAACCGAAAAACCGAAAATCTTTTCTATTTTATTAATTATTTTAATTTTTTATAAATCTATAAAAAATAATTACTAATATTAATTAAAGTTAAACCCTATTACTCTAATGTATCAAATTACTCTAATGTATCAAATTATCATTGCATGAACATGATAGTTTGTTGATGGATTGATGTTGATTGCTTTGATTTATTTTGAATTATTGATGGATATTTGATGAATTTTTTTATGGATATTAAAATTTGAAAAGTTTACACATCTGATTGCAAGTTGTATCTTATGACATGACGTTTCTTATAAATTCATGTAATCTCCAAACAATTTTTAGGTTTTTCGGTTAACCGAAAACCGAACCGCACTAACCGATGCGGTTTTTGGTTAACCGAAATCAATAAACGGTTCGATTTCGGTTATTAAATTTATAAAAATTTCGGTTCGATTAACCGAAAAAATCGGTGCGATTAACCGAACCCGAACCGTTTCTCACCCCTAGATATCACCACCACAGTTGACGTGGGGTGAAGCTCCCCATTTCAACTTTAAAAAAAATATAAAAAAATCCGCCAAACCATGAAACACCGAATATACAGTATACATGTAAATTTAAATAACAATTGTAGCCTTTTAATTTATTACATGCGCCACTACAAAAATAGAGGTAATTAATGAAAATTTTCCCCTCAAATTTGATCAAATAACTTAATCTACACGCGCGGGACATACACACATATATCTATATATATATATATAGATGGATGGATCATGTAAAAATATAAATATTGATTAAAAATAAAAATATAATATTGAACGTATAAATTATTGTACTAAAAGTATAAATTTATTACATCAAATTTAAAATATAAAGTGTATTATTGAATATAAAGTTGTTGCACTGAATTTGATGTAATAAATTTATACATTTAGTATAATAACTTTATACATTCAATGATGTATTCTTATTTTTATTTATATTTATATTCTTACGTGAATCATCATATATATATATATGAGTGGTCATTATATGTACATTACTTATAGTATAAATATGATAACAAATATCAATCATTGATAAGTTAATATGAATATTTCGGAATGCACAAATTATGATGTAAATGTATAAATATATAATTATATGTAGAAATATTTATATAATTAATTCAGATATATATATTTAAATATAATTATTAGATATAATTTATTTTTATTTATATATGTTAAGAATTATATATATATAAATTCTTTATTATATATATAACTATTTACATTAAAATGACAAAAGTGCACATAGCAAGAAATTCATGCAGATGTACGAACTACTAACTGAGATATGCATGTTCTTGAGCATCATGATTTGGGGATTTTTGTACATCTATCATAAATTTCTCGCAGAAAAATTAAATTTCTTCTTTCCTTTTTATAGACAGGTGCATTAAAGTCTATGCAGAAATCTGAGGAATATATGATGAGTGAAGAAAATGATTTTGCAGGTGAGGCATTTGATGTGTGTGTGTGCGGGAGAGAGAGAGAGACAGAACTAAAGCAGTGGCCAGTCATTTCTTTCTGTACAGAGGGGAATTTAAAGAGTCATGGGCTAGGGTTTATTATCATGTTATGCCTTTTGACTTAAATTCTTTGCAGGCTTTTTAGTAATGGCCCCCATGAATTTCTATAGCTGTAGATGTTGACTACTTTTTCCAATTAATTTCATCTAGCTCACATCTTCCTACTTTTCACCAGCGACATCTAGTTCATTGCTACTGTGTTATTTATTGTTATTTCACAATGTTTAGTCATATCAAAATCAAAATTATTAGTCAGCGTGTGTGTTGGTCTTAGGGATGACAATCGGGTCGGACGGGTACGAATAGTGATGAATCATTTCCGTACCCGCAAAAATGATCCCCGCCCGCCACCTGTCCGTGACCCGCGACGGAGATTCTCACCATACCCGCGGATACCCGTGGGTTGACGGATACCCGCGAACCTACCATCTGACGGGTATCCGCCACCGCCACCATGACTACCAATGAAACCTTCACCGCGGACCACCATGACCATGAAACCAAGCATTTCAAAAATACGAAAATATCACTAACAAATTCATAAATCATAAAGTTCAAATCCACAATTCCACATTCAAATCCATAAAGTTCAAATCCACAAATCAATAACACAATGAAAATTCAAATCCACAAATCAACAATACTAAATGAAAGTTCAAATCGTGGGTAATTCGCGGGTAGAATTCGCGGGTATACGGGTTTCACGGGTACGGGTATTGCCAAACCATTTCCGTACCTGCGAAGTAAACGGGTCATAGTTTTCAACCACGAACGTACCCGCAGGTACGAAATGCACACCAAACCCGCGAATTATCGGGCGGATACCTGCGGGTATTGGGTACCCGTGGGTCGATTGCCATCCCTAGTTGGTCTAGTGGTAGAGTGATTAATGTTTGAGGTCAAAAGTCTTGGATTCGAGTCCACCGTGACGCGACCTTTAAAATTTCTGTATTTAATGATAAAAAAAAATCAAAATTATTAAGTGCACGTGTATTTACCAATATTTACCTAATATTAGAATAATTGATATATGAGATAAAAGTTTCAGGTATCCATCTTAATACGATTTTTAAAATTTATGTATTAATTAATAAAAAAAATTAAAACTATTTTAAATCATAGACATGGATCAAATTTGATATTAGCCTTGTACATATCAACTTTTGGATACTTTATAAAGTAGAGTTCATTCGTTGTTTATTTCATTAGACTAATGAAATTTAAGATGAAATAATTGGTGTCTATCATAAGACAGACATATATTTCATCCCTTCTAAAAAATTATTGGAAACATTTGACTTGTTATTAGACAACAAAAGGTGTAATTTAGGGTTAGTTGCCAACAATCAAATTTACTATTTATCGATATTTGTAATTTTCATGTGTATTTTAGAATGTTATAATTAGAATGGCAATTCAGTTGAAATCAACTGATTGGTCTGAGTGAACTAAAAAAGAAGGATTGTAGTCAAATTTTGTTTGCCTACAAAATTGAGCTCAATTAATTGTCCCTAAATCGAGTAGTTCAATAAGGTTGGTCTAAAATCAGGGTGGGTTGGTCCTAAATTCAGTCCAAAATAGACTAATTGACTTAAATAGAATTGGTTGACATCCCTAGATGCAATTGCAATAACTCATTTTAATCTTTTACAATTTTCCCATCTCTATTTTTTTTCGAACAAAATTTCTCACAAAAATCACATGGTTTTATTATTAGATTTGTTTTAACGAATTTTTAATCGAAAAAAATATATAGGTTGTATTTCAATTACAATATTTTAAAAATTATGAAAAAATTATAAATTTGGATAAGCATTTTATTATTTTCAAAAATTAAACCAAAATATTATGTATAATTCAATACTTTTACGCTTAGGGCTTGTTTACTTCCAAGACAAGTTTTTGAGGACATACTTTTTTGACGATTAACTATATATTGTAATTAATGACAATATTCATCAATACATGTCATATATATTGTCAAAATCTAGTCATTGTATAAACTAGCCATTGATAATTTCCGATGCGGTCCCATGTGTCCAAATTTAAAAATATGAGTATATATTATTTCATAGATGTCACACTTGATGCATGTAGTAACGCTAATAATACACTCGACAAAGTCGACAATGCATGGCCGAGATATGAGACCAGGAAGAATGGGGTTCACGTGTAACGTGACGATTGGTTAGGACTATAACTTTGAGAACTAATATACTCTATTGTCCATGAAAAATGTTAATTTAACTTCGTTTCGATCCATTCATCAACATTTTCACTTTCTATTTTTGAACATAATCCATAGAGGTGGCAAAACAAGTCCGGTTAGACTAGTTTTTGGACCTGGTTGGGCTCAATAAAATCATGCAGGATTGAATTTCGAGTAGGGCCGGGCCTACCAAAAAAAGCCAAAGCCCAATAGCCCCGGGCCGATCCAGCCTGACCCAAAAAATTTGTATTGAAAATACTATTTTGAACTTGGTTGAGCTTCAACTTTTCCGGCTCGATGCATTTTCTTCCTTGTCCGGTTTATTGGAAAAGCCCAATGGGCCTCGCCACCCATTTGTCACCTCTAATAGTCCCCCACATAAATTCTATAATTTTTATCCACAATCTATCCACTTATTTATAATAAATATAACATATGACCAATTTTTTCCATTCGCATAGTATATCTTATAATGGAGTCTCATTCTATATTAACTTTATATTAATTATATTTATTAAAATCCATGTCATCAAAATTTAATAATATTTTTCAAAGACGAACTGAGTAACTTTTAGGACTGTTTTCTGCCTTGCCATGAGGGAACAAAGAAACCAATACTGTTTTGACAGCAAAATTTTATGTTACTGTAATGGGGATTTATTTTGCTTATCTAATGAGTTGGTGCACTATGTGCTTCCACTTGTCCACATAAACACCCACTTGACAAATACTCATAGCGCGGGCGGCCGCACAGTCGTATGCTCGGTCTTTAAGTATGATTAGATTAGTTAGGACTAAATTAAGAAATTTTTTGGATATAAATAAATTAGGTATAGTAACTCATAATTTCTTTCGAAAGCATAAACTAAGATTTTGCTAAATCATAATTATGAGATAATTAAGATGACCTCATAGTGCGGCCAGTCACACACAGGAGTGACGCTCCGTCACTAAATTACCTTTATCCTCATAAATGGAATTTAATTTTTTTGGTTCACATTTGTAATTAGTTCTTGAACCGTATTTTATTTTACAATTTTATTCTAAACTAGAGTATGAGATTTCCTCCAACTGCACTCTATTTTGCGCCTATAGTTTAGAGCTTTGATCAATGAATCACAACTCTAGTTAACTCTATTGTACTATATTTGAAGAACATTAAATTGATAAAATAATTATATTTATACCACAAATTATAACATAATTTATTATTCTTTCTGTTATTTTATTTCTTTTTATTTTTTCTTTGGCCTCTTTATTTAATTTTATATATCTAATTTATATTTCACATAACTAATCATTCCGCATTCTAGACATTTAATTTGTATAAGTTGATCAAGTTTTAAGAAATAAAAATTGTTCTGTAAACTTTTAATTTTCGAATGAATTCAATTTTATTAATCGAGCGCATAAAATAGGAAACAAAAATATTAATATTAAAGTGTAAACACATATTTACACTTTTTCTTTTTGAGATTAAACACATATTTACACTTGAGCACAAACGATAGGTGATATTTGCACCTTTTCTAAACAAAACTATAAACACAACACTGAAGTTACGCTACACCGTTAATTAGTTTCTTGCAACGTCCATGCATGGCCCCCCTCGTTGCAGTAAAACAAATTCCTTGACTGTAAATCAATGGAAGAGTTGTAAAAAGCAAGAAACCTTCAAAATGTCGACGAATGGAGGATCTTTTATATGTCGGCAGAAAAACAGCGACAATCTCTTCGGCGTTTTCTTTGGCCAAAATCCATTAAAATCCACTTTTCCCCTAATTCTGTTGGATTTAATTTTTCTCATCTTGGTTTCTCGCGTCGTTCGGCTTCTCCTCAAGCCATTCGGACAGCCTAAAGTTATCTCTGAGATCATTGTGAGTGAATTCTGGCATCCGGGGTCGATTGATTTTGCGTTTTATTGGTTGCACATCATGTGTTTGTGGTATGAACCAAAGACTCGTTTTTGGATAGGTTAATGTTTTTCTTTTGATTGATGTGCAGGGCGGCATTATACTCGGGCCATCCGTATTAAGCCGTAACGAGAAGTTTCGTATGTATATGTTCCCTGATAACGCGTTTTATGTGATCCAGAACATGGGAATAATGGGATTCTTGTATTTTCTGTTCATATCTGGTGTGAAAATGGACATATCTGCAGTGAGGAAAGCGGATAAAAAGCATTGGTATATCGCGGTTGTCGGGGTGATGGTGCCGCTTTTTTGTAGTATAGCTGTTGCATTTTGTTGGAGGAAGTCTATGGATACGGAGATGGTGAAAGCTTCTTCGATTTGGGGGATAACCTCGTCTCTTGCAATGACGGCTTTCCCTGTTCTTTACCCGATCATGAAGGAGCTCAACTTACTTAGCTCTGAAATTGGGAGGGTGGCCTTATCCGTTGCAGTGATCGGTGATGCGATAGGAATGAACGGAGTCGTTATATTCGAGGCGTCCAAGCAAGGCGAAGGGCGGCCTATAGCTGCTTTGTGGTATATGATCTCGTTGACTGTGGTTCTAGCGTCTATATTTGGCGGTATGAGACAGTTCATGATATGGATTATCCAGACCACTCCTGTAGGGAAACCGGTGGATCAGGTTTACGTGATACCATTGTTGTTGGGTGTTTTTGTTGTTGCATTTGTTGCTGACATGTTTGGCCTTGCTATTGCCAACGGGCCCTTGTGGCTTGGCTTGGCCGTGCCTGATGGCCCACCGTTAGGAGCCATTCTCGTAGAGAAAAGTGAGACCATTTTGACCAACATTTTCATGCCATTTTCGTATATGTATTTAGGCATGATTACGGATCTATCATCCATGAGCGGCCATTGGAATCATCTGCAGCCGCTGCTTTATGTGGTTTTGACTGGATACATCATGAAAATGGTTTCCACTCTAGTTGCTGCCCGTTTCTTGGATATGACCATTAGAGATAGCCTCACTCTCAGCCTGATAATGAGCTTGAGGGGTGAAGTGGAGTTTCTGTTGTTCATCCATTGGATAGATTTTAAGGTATCTTCCATTATCGCTTATCATTTTTGGTGCAAACTCTCTCTCTCTCTCTCTCACATCTCTTGTGGCATCTGCAGATGATGGGCATACCGGAATTCACATTGCTGGTCCTGTTGACAATAGCTGTGACGGCTTTAGCGACGCCCTTGATCAGGATACTCCACGATCCAACTAGGCCTTATATGTTGAACACGAGACGGACAATTCAACACACCGCGCCTAACAATGAGCTCCATATTGTAGCGTGTATTGACGAGGAAGAGAATCTATATGGACTAATGAAACTACTCGAGCTCTTTAATCCGACTGCTAGCACTCCTATCTCTGTCCATGCTTTACGCCTGATTGAGCTCGTCGGTCGTGCCAACCCTTTGTTCATTGACCACGAAAGAGAAGAAGATAAGGGAGCCGAAGGGTGCAGATTCAGTTCGATACATAATGCTCTAAAGATTTTTGCTGAGGCTAGAGGCGATTTCGTAAGGATACATTCTTATACAGCAATCACCCCTAAGAGAAGCACGCATCAAGACATCTGTGAGCTAGCTCTTTCTAAGCAAGCGTGTTTCATCATAGTACCGATTCCCCAGAGAATAATGGATAACATGAAAGGGACGCCGGCTAGGAAGCTAGCCTCACAATCCCTGAGTTCTAACGTGTTGAAACACGCGCCTTGCTCGGTAGGAGTTCTAGTGAGCAAGAAGGAGTACCCGAATCTTGTCTCTGGTGTCTTGAGAAGCTCGATGCATCACTTTATCCTTCTATTCTTGGGCGGAGCGGATTCTAGAGAGGCGCTCTCTTATGCAGACCGTGCTGCTGGATGTCCGGATACATCACTCACTGTCGTCAGATTTCTTTCACATGAAAACGAGGGAGATATCGAGATGGAGAAGAAGCTTGATGATCAATTGGTGACGTCATTTTGGGTGAAAAACGAAGCTAACGAGCATGTGGTCTATCGGGAGGCAGTGGTGAAGAACGGGGAGGAAACTATGGCTGTTATTCATGCAATGAATGACGAGTGCTACGATCTTTGGATCGTGGGAAGAAACCATGTAAATCCTGTTCTGCTACAAGGACTGTTGAATTGGACCGAAACAAGTGAGCTCGGAGTTGTAGGAGAGTACCTTGCCTCTGCGGATTTTAGCAGTAACGCTTCAGTTTTAGTGATGCAACAGCAAATCTTAAGAGGCCAGAGAAGGAATTCAGGTAGTCTAGTTGGAAGATTCTTGTTAAATGAATATTGGAAGAAGCTAGTGCATATATAACCGTTAATTGCATTGTTAGGCCTTAGGAAAATCACTGCTTAGTTACAATTTGAGTAGTAAATACGTGATGTTTTGCTCTACTTAGTTCAGGGAAATTGTAAATAGATGTGATTTCTTCGTGTAATACAGATTCCAGACCTTCAGACTGGACGTGTGGCAAGAAAAGTTCACTGAATTACTTGTTTCTAGTATTCTGTTTTTACTTACATTTTACTGTACATTGATTTGCAACATATTTGTTAGTCCATTTTTGTGTAGTGACTCAACTTCGTAGAAACTTCGAGATGATTCAACTGCATTTGAGCAAGATTTGGAACTTAAACAATGAAGGTAAGCATGCCATTTCTCTCTGTTTTTACAAACTACGTTAACAAATACTTGACTTGCTTCTTTCAACAAAATAAATGTAGACAATGAATTAGAGTAGAAGAAACTTGAAGATCCATGCAAATTCTACATCAACAGATAACAGGAATCGCGTATTTTGCCTAACACGGAGGGAGATCGGGTGGAGGAGCCTCAACAGACTGCATCTTCCCCAGTCCATTTTCAACCAAGAATGACATGGCCAAGCCCCATCTGAGATGGGAGTCTATGTGACAGTGCATCAGCCAAACCCCTGCAGCAAAACCAGCAAAATGAGGATTCAAGAGCAACTACATAGATGCAGTAAGTTGCAAGATATATGCTGCATTTACCTGGATTATCTGCAACGAAACGAATCACAGTCCAGCCTCCAACAGGCACGTTGATGGTGTTGCGAAGAGGCGGATCAACGAGGTTGAATCTCACAGTGTCTCTACTCGGGTTGAAGTTGCCGAAACCCTGCCCTACGACATAGAAATGGTAGCCATGCAGATGCATGGGGTGGTCCTCGGTTGAGACAATGGAGGTGTCTTGCAGCACTATTTGTACATTCGACCCATACTTCAGCTTGTACAGCTTGGTCCCGCGACGCGGCTGCCACAGCCCCCGGCTCACATTGCCAGTGTAGTCGTATGCAACGGGAGGCATTGGTGGGAAATCTGTGGTGAAGACACCCGGTATGTTTTGGTAGTAGGCTTGTAAGAGCGAGGTTGTTCGTGGCAGCACGAACGAGATATTGTTCATGCTGGCTGCGAAGCGCGTGTTGTTGGGCCCCTGGCATCGGGGACCGGGGGTGCAGTTGACAAGGCCTAATCCGACGGTGAAGAAGAGATTCTCATGAATTTGAGTTGGGACTTTGTTGTTCTTGGATGGAAGGCTTCTGAGCTGGCTAGTGTATGCAGTTACCGTGTTCGTGTCGTTGAATCGTGGAAGCGTAGGCAGCAAAGGATTTGAAGGGGAAGGAGCAGAGTCATACTCCAAGATTGCAGTGGTAGTTGTGTTGTCGAATGCTGCGTTTTGAGCAGTGGCGTATGCACGGGCCGCCATGTAATAACGTCCGGCCGGCTGATTAGCGGTGAGCAGGACATTGGTGGTCTGCCCGGGCCCGATCATGACCACTCTGGTAGCAAAGGGCCGGTTGTAGGCAGCATCGTTTCCGACCACGGTGAGCATGTGGTTGGCGACGGTGAAGAAGAGTTCTTGATTGAGTGCAGCATTGATGATTCTCAAGAGAACTGTCTCCCCAGATTTGACAGAGAATTTTGCAGTTTCTGTGTTGAGAAAAAAACATAAGTTTGATGAACAAGTGTGATGAAGTAGGGGTAAATATATGATTGATCAATGCAGGAATTGTTGATATGTTTTAGCTAACCTTTTCTTGAGCATCTGTAGAGGTCTCCGGGCTGGCCGTTGATGGTGTATGCGTCAGAGACGTTAGGAGCCGCGCCGGTGAAAATCGCCTGTCGCTCTACACTGATGATGTCTCTATCCCACCATTCTCCTGTTGAGGAAAATCATGTTAGTTGTGACAAATTTGTGGAGAAAATTTGTTGTTTCTCGACTTGTTACTGTCGATCTGGTCGAAAAAGAACCGATCAGTCAAACCGAAGGATCGAAATTATTGGAAAATTTCGACGCAGAGATCGAATCTGAAGATTCTGTTTAAGTGAGACACAGTATAGAGATTCCTTTTTTTTGTAAAAAAATATAAAATCTAATACGACCGAAAAAAAATACTAATATGTTTCTTATTTTCTTAACTGGACCAAAACCGAATCGCTTGAAAATATCATTCCATTGTGATTTTTCAATGTTGGTTGAATTATGGTGACGGCTAATTTTTCTTACCAAGAAGTATAGGAATCTGAGTGTTAGGCTTTTGGAAGGGGTATGGAACACCGAGTTTGGGGTGAATAACGAGGGCTCCGTAGACTGTAGCTCTAAGCCATCTACTGTGAGCATGCCACCACAATGTTCCTTCTTGGTTCTCAATGGTGAATCGGTAGGTGTAGCTTGCCCCGGGCTGAATCGGGCACTGAGTCACGTACTCTGTCCCGTCTGCCCAAGGCGTTCGCAGTTGGCGAATGCCGTGCCTAATAGATAGGGGATAGGGTGAGTAACGAGGATAGAATAACATGATGATGATATGTATTGGTAAAGTTAAAAAGAGTTACCAATGAATGGTAACGTTGTAACGTGCAGTGTTGATGACTTTGATGACGAGGGCGTCGCCGTCTCTGACCTCCAAAGTCGGCCCCGGAAACTGTCCATTGACAGTGATTATGTTGTGAGTTCTGCACAGCCTCTTCACCGGAGTTGTCTGAACCTGAAAGCAACGTACATGCATTATTAATATTCACTTTGAAATGTAAAAATATGTAAGGGGAAGAAGTTTTGGAGACTTACGACAAATTGACGGTAGTGAGTCTCTGCATTTGCTAGCGAGAGAGAGAGAATTATAGCAAGAAAATTGACGAGACAATGAAGTTTGCGTTGCATGGTGGTATTAAGATTGGAAGAAGATATTTGTGTGTAATGGCCTTTGATTTGTTTCTTTTGTTTGATGAGATTAAGAATGAAATAGAGCTTGCTATTTATACTGCAGATTAGAGTTAGAGCTAAAGTTTTGAGCAGTTTGCGTCAGCTAAGGCAATAAACCTAGTACAACCACTAACTATAGTGAGGATTTGGTGCAACCACGCTAGTGTTTCTTTTGCTCCTTTTGAAACTATATTTTATGACCCAACTTTTTTTTATAAGGGAATTATGACAAACTTCTTTTTATAAGGGAATTATGACAAACTTTTTTAATTGATTATTTAATTTGCTTGACATACATGCCCCTTTCTTCTTTTTTCTTCTTTTTTTTTGGTATCATGGGGAACCCGCAGCCGTTACATTAGGTACGCACTGGGTAAACCCCACGTTCGTGTGCAATAGCTTGGAAAACCAGGTGTGTCAGGCTCAAACCCATAGAGGCGTTTGGTGGGGTTCGAACCTGTGACCTCTCGGCCACAAGAACCCACCTTAACCATTGGACCGTCCCTAAGGGACTACATGCCCCTTTCTATTATATATAATCGCTCCAAATTAAATTTATGCCAAATTATTTTTTATTTATTTTAATTTTTGAAGCATTAACAATTAGAATTAGCTATAATTTTTAAAACTTAAAAGGCGTTTAGTGTATGATTCAATTAATTTTATTTCAATCTGATTTGATACAACTAAAACACATTTGTACTCGATAAAAGATCAAACAAGTATATACACTAAATTTTAGTTCTTCGGTATGGTAAAGTGTAAACTATTTATACAAAGATAAGATTAGGTCAATTCTACTTAAAAGTCAAAACTAGCAACCTAATTTGCTATTGAAATAAATAAATCATTGAATGTGTCGCTCTTGTATGTAGTCGTTATGGAAGTAAGAATCAATCCATTTTATACCAATTTTTTTGTGAATCATGGTACCTCGGCTTCGGTAGTAGAGGACTATTAAAAAACGACCTATTTTGTGCAACTAATTATAACATATTAAAACCTAATTTATTTACATAAGGTGTGTATTGTTTTCAATAGCGCCTATGAAATCGCAGTTTTGAGGTTTAGGGATTTGAAAATAATTACAAAATTCCACCTATAATTAAGTAAGAAATATTAAATGATTAGAATTTCAAATATATCGTATCCGAAGATAATTCAAATGTATAAACATCTCTTGATATGTAGCATTACATTTTATTAGACCCGTTTGACTTAAAAACATTAATTAGCATTAATTTAGGGCCCGCGGTACATGATTCCGCGATAAGAAACCAAGCATATACATGACTAAGAGGGTGTTTGTGTGAAACATAAATGTGTTTAGGAACTTATAAGTTGTTGCAAAGTGTTTGGTAAAATAAGCTCCTAAACAGTTTATAAGTTTGTGAAAATAAGCTCCAACAAAATAAGCTCACTAAAAGTAAGATGGTCAACCCTAACTTATTTTTTCATAAACTTATAAGCAACCATGAATTTACCAAAATAATCTTATTATAATTCGTTATTTCTTACGTATACATTATCAACTTCACATCTCGATAATTTTATCTCTCTAATTATGATTTTCTCTCTCTAACTCATATTATTTCTCTAGCTTATAAGATCAATTATCCAAACTCTTTAACAACTTATAAGCACTTGAGAAATTACCTCTTATAAACTCTTGAAACATCTTATAAGCTCTTGGAGCTTATAAGCTCTCTAAAATAAGCTTAGCCAAACACCCCCTAAGTGGTGATCTCTTGTTCATCGCACACATGTATTTTAATATTTTTGTTCGGTGTAAATAATATTTGATAATTTTTTCAATATAAATGATATTTTTTTTTAATATAAATTATATTTTTCTTAATAACAAATGATACTTTTGTCGTCCGCACGATATGAACGGATGTACAAGAATTTTTGTGTACGACTAATATGAGCTTTATTCTTAATTTCATTGATAAACTATTAACTTAATGGATCGAAAATATTTACTATATATTTTTTGGTAGTAGTAGCGAGTAAGTGTTTTGTACGTATAACATATAATTTAACATGATTAGTTGCTATAAAGAATAATATTTTGAAGATTAACAATATATTTAAAAATTGTATTATTAGTAATTAAAAATCAGAAATGATAATTTGAATTCAGTACAAGATTAGTCATGAAACAAAGTCTCATTAATCATAAAAAAACACTAGAGACCTAAGACATCTAGATAATGATATGCTTCATAAGTAAGGAAAATTGTTGCCCAATGCTAACCAAATATCTTATGCTTAACTGTTACAGAATGAGGAACAATCACCTCTACAACATTATTTGACAGATTATATCAACATTCATCATAGAAAATAGCCGCTTTCCAAGTTTCTTTTAGTTCCACCAGATCAAAATAAATGTACTAGATATTCAAATTTTTGTAGCAAGAAATCTCTAATTCTCCGATATTGAATTACAATTGCAAACTAAGTAACTAAAAATGAGAGTAGGGAAAAAAACAAAAAAGCTAATTAATCATCATAATTAAATCGACATCGATCGGTTTTTTTTCATCTATGAATTCATCATCAATATACTACACGAATTTCTTTAGAATTACTACTAAATATTCGCTTCTTTAAATAATGGATCAAAGTATACATTAGTGATGTATACATAAAAGTACAATACATCCCAAAACAACATGAATACACTAACAAATGGAGATAGATTTCAGCAGAATCATGCGAAATCGGGTTTCTCCGAATTCAAGGTAGAGATCAATTGGCTTCTTCAACACTTCTATCAATGAAATAAATGTACGTAGAAAACGACAATTAAAATCAACAACAAACGACGACTAAGTCGAAAATCCAAGTGTGTCTGATAATTGATCCTAACACGGTGGTAGATCAGGCGGCGGCGCCTCGACCGTCTGCAGCTTCCCCTTCCCGTTCTCGACCGCAAACGCCATGGCAAATCCCCAGGTGAGATGGGAGTCAATGTGGCAATGCATCAGCCAAACTCCTGCAAAGAATATAACAGACAGGACCGAATTAGTTAACGAACAAAATCACTTAAAAACAATATAAGTTTTCTTGACTGCACTCACCCGGATTGTCCGCAACGAAGCGTATGACGGCCCAGCCGCCGACGGGGACGTTGATGGTGTTGCGCACCGGCGGGTCGACGAGGTTGAACCCCGCCGGGTCCCTGCTGGGGTTGAAGTTGCCGAAGCCCTGCCCCACAACGTGGAAATGGTAGCCGTGGAGGTGGACGGGGTGGTCCTCCGTCGACACGATGGCGGTGTCCTGCAGCACGATCTGGACATTGGACCCGAACCTGAGCCCATACAGCTTCGTCCCCCGCCGCGGCTGCCAGAGGCCGCGGCTCACATTGCCCGTGTAGTCGAACGCCACGGGGGGCACGGGCGGGAAATCCAGCGTGTACACGCCGGGCGTGTTCTGGTAGTAGGCCTGCATCAGTGAGTTGCTCCGTGGCAGCACGAAGGACACGTTGTTCATGCTGGCCGCGAAGCGCGTGTTATTCGGGCCCTGGCACCGCGGGCCGGGGGTGCAGTTCACGAGGCCTAATCCAACGGTGAAAAAGAGGTTGTCGTGGATTTGAGTAGGGACTTTGTTTTTCCCCGACGGCAGGCTCCGGAGCTGGCTCGTGTACGCCGTCACCGTATTCGTGTCGTTGTATCGCGGGAGCGCAGGCAGCACTGGCCGCGAAGAAGAGGAAGAAGTGGCGTTCTTGCTGGGGCAGGGGACGGTGTCGTATTCGAGGATCGCGGTGGTGGTGGTGTTGTCGAAGGGGGCGTTCTGCGCGCTGTGGTACGCACGCGCCGCCATGTAGTAGCGGCTCGCTGGCTGGTTGGCGGTGAGGAGGACATTGGTGGTCTGGCCCGGGCCGATCATGATGACTCGGGTCGAGAAGGGCTTGTTGTAAATTGCGTCGTTTCCGACCACGGTTAGCATGTGGTTGGCGACGGTGAAGAAGAGTTCTTGATTGAGTGCAGCATTGATGATTCTCAAGAGAACTGTCTCCCCGGATTTGACATAGAATTTTGCAGTTTCTAAATTGGGAAAAGCAAAATTTTGATCAAATTGAGCTAAATTTGTAATTGATAAATGCAAGAATTGTTGATATGTTTTAGGTAACCTTTGCTTGAGCATCGATAGAGGTCTCCGGGCTGGCCATTGATGGTGTATGCGTCGGAGACGTTGGGTGCCGCACCGGTGAAAAGCGCCTGCCGTAGGACGCTGATGATATCTCTATCCCACCATTCTCCTATTGAGGAAGATGATATTAGTATAGTGTCAAATTTGTAGAGAAATTTTATGGTATCCGTATTACTTTTATTACCAAGTAGTATAGGTAGCTCTTTGTTAGGCTTTGGGAAAGGGTAGGGTACACCGAGTTTGGGGTAAATAATGATGGCTCCATAGACTGTGGCTCGAAGCCATTTGCTATGAGCGTGCCACCACAGAGTTCCATCTTGGTCTTCAATGGTGAACCTGTAGGTGTAGCTTGCCCCTGGCTTAATTGGGCACTGAGTCACGTACTCAGGCCCGTCAGCCCAAGGCGTCCTCATCTGGCGAATCCCATGCCTGACAGATAAGGAAGAGGGTGAGAGATGAGCAGGTAGATTTGATGTTATGCCCCTTACAACGCTTCACTCCGTCATGATGCTGACACGTCATATATTTTCAGTCCTCAATCGATTGAGATCAAACTTAATTAGAATCTCAACCGATAGATGTCAGAAAATTTATCACATGTCACCATCATAATTAGATAAATCAATAGTCATTACAGGAGGTGTAACGTCAAATCTAGACTAGCAAATAGTAGCACGAAGAAGTGAAAACTACTGTTACCAGTGTATGGTGACATTGTAACGAGCACTGTTGATAACTTTAATGACGAGGGTGTCGCCATCTCTGGTCTCCAGAGTGGGCCCCGGAAATTGTCCGTTGACCGTGATTATGTTGTGAGTTTTGCACAACCTCTTCACTGGTGTTGATTGAACCTAGAAAGAGAGATATATAGACATCAATACACACATATATAATATTGCAAAAAAAAAATAAAAAAAATCGTTAATCAAACCAAAAAGGACTTGATTGAAATCTATGTAATGAAGGCTGCAGGTTATTAGAAGCATACAACAAATTGGTGGTGATGAATCTCTGCATTTGCTAGAGAGAGTGAGAGAATTGTTGCAATAAAGATTGCAATTTTGCATGTTTGCATGGTGGCAATAAGATTGAAAGAAGACATTTTTCCTCTTCTTTTCCTTTGTTTCTTTCTTTGGTTATACTAAGATGGTGCAAGACTTGCCTTTTATAATGCACATGATGGTTGAAAATAGAGTTAAAATCTAAGGCTGCAGATGGTGGGTGGGGTGGTGTAAGGGGTTGGGACTTGGTTTGGGTCAACAAAAGAAACCAAACCTAGTCCAACCTCAGTTATGATTTGGTGCAACCACTAGTATTATTAGAATTAATGTTGATGATTTTAATGATATGAACCAAATTAATAATTGAAGGCAGATAAACTCCCTATCCTCCTTTGTACCTTATAGTAATAATTTTATTTACTTCAAATCATAGAACTTACAGATATGTGAACGATTCCTCTATAAAACAATAATGTCACTTGTCACAAACATTGCTTACATTATTATAATAAAATAAGATATTATTAAATAGCCACTATTTTACATTAGGAAATGTCATGTAGATTTTCTCCATTTTCGACTTTTTTTGTAGATGGGGAAAAGAAGAAAGAGATCAACAACATAATATGGAAGTTCTAAACTAAATATTCCTACACAAATCAAATGAAGTACATATTAGGAATATCGTGTATTGGAATTGTTGAGCTTGTGATTGAAAGTTACAAGTTCAAATCTCATTAGCATTAGTTATTAGTTTGTTGCAGATGGGTTCATTTAGTACAATTGCTTCTATTTTTCTCTTAAATATCATCAGCCATCAAATTATATTTATCAAGAAAATAAATAATTACCTTTATACATTGATTACCATGATAAATTATGATCACTATGATACTTATTAAAAAAATAAGTTAAAAATATTAATAAAACACTTAAAAAAGAACGAAGGATATGAATCATATTAAAACAATATAATATTGATCGATATATCTCTCCTCATCACCCCAAAAAAATTGTATGCTCAAAGAAACATTAAAACGTAAAAAACATTACTTCATTTTAGAAGTCTAAATATCTCCTATCATCAATTTATATTCTACTCATATTTGTAGGGCTTTTCGCTAAAATTTAGATACGAATTTTTAGTTATAAGAAAACTCAATGTTAGTATATCGTTTTTTTGTCCCAACAGATTAAAGTGCGTAGATGATGACTTCCTCATAATAAGAATTTTCTATTTCTGTTTTTGGTGTGCTTAATTTATTAATTAAGATCCATCCTCCCTCCAAAGAACGACACAAAATCTTGCAATTAATTACAACTAATGTATGTAAAGCTCTAGTTACAAGTATTAAAAGGGTAAAAATCAAGTATTAAGTTGTTGCAATAGAGTACACGTTTGTTGTAATAGAGGTTTTGTTAGTTATAAGGTTAAGTTAGGGCTCAGTTTTGAGGCAGTTTAATAGCCCAGCCACCAAATTGTTAACAATGATTACAAATTAATTTGGGTGAATGGGAAAAAAGCAGATATATTTTATTGATTGTGATTAGTTAATGATGGACATAATTAATTTATTTTATTAGTTGTGGGTTTACATCGTACATGAGTCGCACAACTGCCAACTGCTCTAAACCCGATTAATTTTTTTTATTTGGAGTTATAGATGTAGTCATAAAATGAGTTATACAGTGAGTCCAACCTAATCAAAATATCGAATCTTTGATGATTTAAAAAGGGTTATTGTTGCATAAATACATCAATTTTGGGTTCATTTTGGTTTTTCCACAAACTTTAAAATTGTCACAAAATATACAAATTTAATCACTTTAGTGATTTTACCACGATTTCAAATTTAAGTCAAATTAAATCGACTTGACATCACAAAAATTTACCATAGAAAAAAATCAATGATATAAACGACATCGTAGAGAGAGGATATCACTTGTTTGATCCCAACTGGAACCAGATGATGAAACAAACGAGAAGACTTGATTTTTGTAAAGAAGGTTGAAGCGATGAATCATAGAAATAAAAAATCTGATTTATTTTGGTGGAAAGACCATGTTTTATGTTTTCTCTCTACGATGTCGTTTATATCACTAACCGTTTTGTCTATAGTAAATTTTTTAGATGCATTTGATCTGGATTTGAAATTGTGGTAAAATCAATAAAGTAATTAAGTTTATGTATTTTGTGATAATTTTTAAAGTTCGTAAAAAAAATCAAAATGTGCTCAAAGTTGATGTATTTATGCGCCAATAATCCATTTAAAATTGGGTAAATAAGCGTGATGAACTGCAGAAATATACGGATGGATATTTTTACATTACTAGCTTAATGGTCATGTGACACACACATATACAAATTTAATAATATATATATATATATATATATATATATATATATATATATATAATAGATGTATTTTAACATACTTATAAAGAATTTTAGATTAAAAAGAAATTATTGTCTTTATTAAAAATAAATAAAACTTATATATATATATATATATATATGTGTGTGTGTGTGTGTGTGTGTGTATTAGATTGCTAACTATACTTAGAATTTTAAATATGTATATAACAGTATTATAGGTATATCAAATTTGTAAGAATACACACTTTTGTTATAGCAATAAATTATTAAATCATAATAATTATCAAGTTCTAATTTAAAATATAACTTAAAAATTCTAGAGTTGTATAAGAATTTTTATTTATTTATTATCATTCAATACCATCATCTTCTTCATTCTTTTTAGACAAATTAGACTTCACAACAATAAGGCTGTTTTGGGGCCGGGATTAGTTTTACATATGGGTAATTCTATTCACAATCACAGCCATCTCTTTATAATCTCCACAATTAATTAAAACATAAATATAATCTTATTTAAATGTTTTGTCCTTATAAACCCATAACTTGAAAATTCTAAAAGAAGTGTGGATTTTCAATTATATAAGACATGGACTATATTTCACTTTTAAAGATAATATTATAATGTAAAATTCACTAAAAGTTGGTTGACGAACATTCCGAATTTCATATAAAATTATCATCGACGTACTTTAGTAAAATAATCATAACTTTATTTTATTTCTAATTTTCAAGATCCATATTTTTTATATGAAGCTAGGTTTATGTGAACATTTACTGGCATAGACAATATATATCACCTCCAAATAAAGCAGTCTAAAGAAAATAAGTAAAAGTAAAATTGTTCATATAATTGTTATGAGATTGCATAAATTGCAATCCATACAACTGAAATGGGTTCAACTCTTTTTCTTACATGATACAACATATTCCATTTCTAGGAAACAATAAAAGCAAATTCAATATATGCTGCTAAACAACCACTTTGGCTACTTTGTTACCAACTGTAATTCTTGATCTCGTTCCAATCAATACACGTCACTTAGAGACGTGATTTAATACAAAATGAAATACGTACGTAAAATACACCAAACATATTAAACTTTAAATGGGAAAAGGCAAATTTTAAATGAGAAAAAGGCTCTCTGATCAGCATTGAGGCAGATCAGCCGGCGGTGGCTCGACAGATTGCAACGGCCCTTTCCCATTTTCGACGATGAATGACATGGCTAAACCCCAAGTAAGATGTGAATCTATGTGGCAATGGACTAGCCAAACGCCTGCACAACAAACACATGCAACAATTTCAAGAGACATTATAAGGTAAATTTCTTTGAATACTGAGAATCTTAATTTACTAATTCTTTAAAGGTTCGTCTGGTGACTAATGTAGTTATTATTAGGAAATGGAATTGGGCCCTTATCCAATTTGCACTTGACGTTTATGATTGAGACGTGGGACTACAAATTAAACATCTAGTGTAGCATAAATGATACCTGGATTGTCCGCATGGAAGCGTATGACGGCCCACCCTCCGACGGGAACGTTGACCGTATTCCGAACCGGCGGGTCAACGAGATTGAAGCTAGCCGTATCCGTCGCCGGATTGAAGTTTCCGAACCCTTGGCCCACTACGAAGAAATGGTAGCCGTGTAGGTGGATCGGGTGGTCCTCCGTCGTCACTATGGCTGTGTCCTGCAGCACGATCTGCACGTCCGACCCGAACTTGAGCTTGTACAATTTAGTGCCGGAGGCGGGCTGCCACAGCGCCCGGCTCACGTTGCCCGTGTAGTCGAATTTGAGTGGCGGAGAAGGAGGGAAATCGGTCGTGTAAATTCCTTGTATATTTTGGTAGTAGGCTTGCATAAGAGAAACACTTGTTGGTAGAACAAAAGATACATTGTTCATGCTAGCGGTGAAACGTGTGTTGTTTGGCCCTTGGCATCGAGGGCCAGGATTGCAATTGATGAGGCCTAACCCAACGGTGAAGAATAGATTTTCATCAATTTTAGTTGGGACTTTGGCTAGGGTTCGTATGCTCCTGAGCTGGCTCAAAAATGCGGTGACGGTGGCCGTGTCGTTGTAGGCAGGTAGTCGAGGCAGGACAGGGTTGGTGGCGGCGGCGGTGGTTTTGTACTCGAGGATCGCGGTGGTGGTGGTGTTGTCGAATGGTGCATTCTGCGCGGACTCGTAGACCCGCGCGGCCATGTAGTAGCGTGCGGGTGGCTGGTCGGCCGTGAGGAGGACGTTGGTGGTCTGCCCCGGCCCGACCATGATCGTGTTGGTGGTGAAGGGCCTGTTGTAGGCGGCGTCGGCTCCGACGACCGTCAGCTTGTGGTTGGCCACGGTGAAGAAGAGCTGTTGGTTGAGTGCAGCGTTGATTACTCTGAGCATAACAGTGTCTCCCGAGTTCACTGAGATTTTGGTCGTGCCTGTGTAACAGAGCGACGGAGCGAAGATTTTTGTTCAGGATCCTAATTAATAATAATTTAAAAATAAAACTAGTGTATATAGCACTTTAAAATAAAATGATGAATTAAATATTTTTATAAAGTTGATATATGATAAGACAATTATATCTCATCATTATAATATCAATAGTAATAATTTTCTTGATTTCTTGTCATGTACCTCGGCTTGAGCATTTGTAGAGATCCCCGGGCTGACCGTTGATCGTGTAGGCATCTGAAACATTTGGGGCAGCTCCGGTGAAGAGAGCTTGTCTCATAACACCCAGGATGTTTCTGTTCCACCACTCCCCTATTTGTCATATCACGTGTATAATTTAATATCATTATTTTATAACACGATTGACTCCAAATATAAGTTTATGACAGAATGTGAGACTAAAACTTACCAAGAATGATAGGAACATCAATCTTGGGCGCAGAGAAGGGATACGACGAGCCCAATTTCGGAAATATAATGAAAGCGCCGTAGACGGTGGCCCGGATCCACCGACTGTGGGCGTGCCACCACAAAGTGCCCTCTTGGTTCTCTATCTTGAAACGGTAAGTGTACGTTCCGCCAGGCCGGATGGGGCATTGTGTCACGAATTCTGGCCCGTCGGCCCACGGGGTCCGCATCTGTCGTATTCCATGCCTAATGCCATTGATCGAATGGTTAAGATAGCACGTGTGATCATCGAAAGCATGATTTAAACTTGAATTTATTGGCGCGTGTTGTGATTAGAGATATGGTGTGCATAAACTCACCAGTGGATGGTGACGTTGTAACGGGCTCGATTGGTGACTCTGATGGCTAATGAGTCTCCATTTCTTACGGCGATGGTTGGCCCCGGGAACTGTCCATTAACTGTGATTATGTTGCGAGTTTTACACAATCTATTCACCGGCGTTTCTTGAACCTGTGCGTGGAGGTTGCTAGCCATGTTAGAATTCGAATGAAAAGTAGGGGAAAACCAATGTTATAAACTAGTAAAAGATTGATTTGAAGATGTACCACGAACTCATGGTAGTGAGTTTCTGGGAAAGAAGTAGCCAGAGATAGTATGCCTAAAAGAAAGATGAATAATAGACTCATTTTTGCTTCTTCTTTGTAGCTTGCGTGAGTGTGTGATTTGGCTTTTAATTGGCCTTTTGGTTTAGTGAATTTGAAGTGATGAAGGTAGAGTTGGAGCTTTATACTAAAATGCCAAGATATTTAAATTTTATTTTACAGTGGTTTTTGAAAATTATGTGAAGAAGGACAATAAAAAATTACTACGGCTCCTGCAGTTCGAAATTTGAAATAGTCAAATGTGACGCCATAAAATATATGACATTTGGTACTTCATTTCTCAATCCCTATTCTGACTGGGGAAAAAAAGCACTAGTTTACTAGTAATAAATTGTTCTAATTTCAGAAAACATGGCCAGCATCCTCCAATGGGCATAATAATTTCCCCTCGCAAACAACGTAGGACTGTCATGTAAATTACCTAGTGACCAAGTTCATTTTCCTATTGTAAATTTTTCTCTTTACTTATAAATATTGTATATATAGGAATTCATGTGGCAATATCATATTATTATTATCAATGTGTAGAGAGTGGTTATTGTATAAATCATTCTTAATATATAAAATATGAACTCATGAAATCATTTGAATCCACCAATGAAAGTGTTTGAACTCAAAAAAAAATCGCTCCTCATGGAATTCGAGCATAGGGTTTGATTCATCAAGTGAGATGATGAATTCACTATAGATTTTTACGAATCAATAGCTAAAAATAGTTCGAATTTTATATTTTAAAATTTGTTTGTATTTGATCCAATTCCTCAATGTACATATGAGTTTGAAGCAATGAATAGAATAGATTGTGGGAACTGTTCTGCATTAAATCTTTTTAAGATGGGAGTTGGTGCATCCATTAGTGTATAAACCAGATGATTAAATCCATGCTTTAAAAACCTAATTAAATATTATATACAATGGGGGTTGGTGCATATATTAGTGTATAAACAAGATTATTAAATCCATGCTTTAAAAACCTAATTAAAGATTACTATACAATAAAACTCTACCACTTTTGTGTACGTGATTTAGCTTTGAGATTTGAAATTAGAGTTTCGTACTAAAATGGTTGTGAACAGTTGAGGTGGCTAAAGTTTAGTACACTAATTAGAGTTTCGTACTAAAATGGTTGTGAACAGTTGAGGTGCTTAATTATTGGAATGCTTAAATTAGTAGATGTCGTGAATAAATAAATAAAAAATAATTGTTATCATTTGCACAGTCCAGCTTTAAGATATTGGATGGTTTCTAGAGTAGAAGTAAATAATGCATGAAAATGGAACATATATATTTGGTATTTTCAGCCTAATATGGTAATTATATCTAATACACGTGAGATGCTTTTATGGAAATTGTAATATGAAATGTAATCAAGTTGGAAATAAGAAAAGCTCATATCATCTTATGCTTATGATCTTATTATCTTTAATTATCAATTTATATCTCAAATTAGTAAAGTGGTTTTATTCTATTATCAATTAAGTTAAATAAAAAATGGCACGTCGAGGTCAAAATATAAAAGAAGGGTTAGTTAGCCAAACAATTGAATAAATTAAACTAAACCAATCTGAAGAAAGCAACTGTTCCCTGAAATGTATAATAAGATTTTATTAGTCATAAAATTGACTCGATTTTCCTTATTGAATTTTGTAGTTTGAAAGATGAGGGATTTGTTGGCGACTTAGTAATTGAGTTGAATTTTGCGCTGGGTTTAGGTGAAATTTATTGTGATATATCTTCGCTTGACTTAATTATAGTTGAAAAGTTTTGGGAGGTTAGGGAGAAAGAATGGAGAATTAATCAACTGATAAATATATTAAGGATTATCAAATTCTATGCCTTTTGGGTGCTTTTGATCCGTTTAAAAGGTAATTGATTCGATTTTGTCTAATATTTATTTGATCGAGCTTTCAAAACCAGTGACAAAGTCAGAAATATTTTTTAGAGGGTCCAACTAATAATTAAGTTTTAAGAAGTAATAATTAGAGTTTTAAAAATAAAATTAAAAACTTATAATAATTTAAAAAAATAACATAATATTATTTAAATTATATAACACCATTAATAATAATATTATTATTATTATTTGAATTACATCTAGTCACCCTGACAGCGGTGCCCATAGACAACAATTAATGTAACTTAAAAGAGGTTAAACAATGTTGATTAAAATAGCTAATCTTGTAAATTCAATCCAAACTTACAAGGTAAATAGTCCATTTTTTTATAAAGTGTACACATTCAACCGATATTCTATAGATTATGGTTTAGTTTTGACTAAGTTAACGCTGGACACTGAATTCTCTTCTATAGTAGGTGTTTTATTTGTACTTTGATTTATTACACTCGTATCTGATTTGTTTGGAAAGATTTCTATCTAATATATAGTTGATAAATTATTACACAATTTTATTTTATTTTTATATAAATACTAAACAAAAATAAATTCGTTCTCAAGTAACATGGACGAGTTTCTTATTAAAAAAAAGAAAAAAAAAAAAAAAAGAAAAAGAAAAGAAAAAGGAGGTTACTAAATAACTACTTAAGAAGCACAATGCTTTCCCCACTTAAAAAAACAAAACTTGCCTCAGAATTAATTTAGTTTATTAAAAACTAATAGATTTGAAGGAAATAACAAAAACTAATGAATCTCGACTCCCAAAAGAGTTATTTTTAAAAGGGTTATTGACGCATAGATACACTAACTTTGGATCAATTTTGGTTTTTCCCACCAACTTTAAAAATTGTCACAAAATACATAAATTTAATGACTCTAGTGTTTTTACCACGATTTCAAATTCAGGTCAAATTATATCTGATTTGGCATCTCAAAAATTTACTATAAACTAAACAATTAGTGATATAAACGACAACGTAGAGAGAGAACATAAAACATCGTCTTTTCGTCAAAATAAATTAGATTTGTTTATTTGTAGGATTCATTGCCTCATTACAAAAATCGAATCTTCTCGTTTGTTTCATCGTCTGGTTTCAGTTGGGATCAAACAATCAATATCTTCTCTCTACGGTGTCATTTATATCACTGATCGTTTTATCTATAGTAAATTTTCGATGTGTCAAGTCAGATTTAATTTGACTTAAATTTAAAAAATCATGATAAAATCACTTAAGTCATTAAGCTTGTGTATTTTGTGAAAATTTTTAAAGTTAGTAGAAAAAACCAAAATTGACCTAAAGTTGATATATTTATGTGTAAAATAATAAATTTGGCCACCTTACCATGAGAGCAGTTAACTACGAAAACCAGCTTCAATCAGGGCACTAATTTGAAGTTGTGATTAGTTTGTTTACCAACTGGTCTTCATCAACGAACTCACTGAGGCTGCAAACACACTTGTTTCAATGATATAGGCAACCAACCATCTGAAATAAATACATACATGCAACAAATTTTCAACCTTTTATACTTCGTCAAGTCAGATTCTCTATTACAAAATCATTTCAGTATTTTGTCTGCATTAATAGAGCGAAATACGAAATAGAATAATTGAACGCGAAAGGTAATCCAATGGAATACAAAAATCGCAAGATAGAAAACCACAAAATTGAAAAGAAAAATTATTTACTCTAATATACAACATATGACAACAAACTCAATGCTACAATTGAGAATTCAAAGTTACAAAACTAGTCAAATGTAAATGTATCTCACACACAAGTTTCGTGTATTTTTTCCCATTTCCATACATTTTATTTAAAAAAATGAATGGAAGTAAAGCTAATGGCAAAAAAGCCAAACTACAAAAATTGCAACAAAAGTTTTGAAAAAAAGAAAAAAAATTGCTGTTGCAGGCAAATAATCCCCAAATCTAACAGAACACGAGGAGTCATTACCTCAAAATGATTCAACTCACGCTTGCCTTTGAATGCTACACCTGAATCCTCAGAGCCTGCAACGATTTGATTCTCGATTCGCAGATTTTAAGGAACTCCGACAGCAGACCATCCTGCCCGACCACGATCCCCTCACGACTTCCGCAGGATTCCAAGAATGCAGTGCCTCGAGAATCCTATCACCGACCTCAGCATCCTTCATCACCAACACAGAAGATCCAAGTATCTTGAAGACCTTCCCCGGTCCATCATGTGTCTCATTTCTCTGAACTGAGGAATACATGGCTTCGAATTTCCCATCATGGGGTTTCTGAAGCTGGTCTTTCAACCATTTCGTGACAACCTCTATTGTATCACAGAGAGCCCGGATTGAGTTCTGAATCTCGTCCAACAGCTGGGAATTTGAGTGCTCAACCGACCCACCTTTCTTTTTCTTCTTTCCTGAAGGGTGCAATGACCGCACACAGGACTGAATGATTAGAGCATGCCAGGCTAGGGGTTCGGTTACCAGCTGCACCAGAAGAGGAAGACCGTTTCCTGGAGAAGAAGCTACGGGCCCTGCAGATTCAATCGTCTCCTCAACATATTTCCTCAGCAAAGTATTCGCTAGATTCCAAGTACTACGGCCAGAATCGCCTCTGCCAATCTCATGAGAATTTAGATTCCAAGCATTCAAAAAGACGGCAAAATCCATCCAGCCAATAATATCCGAACAAGGTGCCTGCGTAAGGGGATATGAATCGTCAGGGGGCAAAAAACCTATCTTATAATATAATTAGAACCTTCAATCAAGTATAAAAATAAGCATCATAACAAAAACAGGCCGATCAATCATCATTTCATCTTTTAAATGGAGGCAAGTTGGGATCACAGTCCAAGCCATGTCGGTATGTTATATCCCTAACTATAAAATGCTTAGACAAAGAGGGGACCAAAGTAACACGGTTGCCAAAATAAAGAGGCAAAAACTTGTGTACAACCAGATGTACAGTGCATCCACCATAATTAGGGCTCACCCTCACCAATCCCCAATTAGGGTTTTTTAATCACAATTAGGTTTTAGTTAAGGTGGATGCAATACAAAAAGGGTAACGCAAATGCAATACATCTATAGCTCTCACTGGTAATGCGGTCCATGATAAGTAAACAAAACGAGTAATTAAGCAGACGAGTAACTGAGAAACACGGAAAATAAATGGTAAGTTTTATATGGAAAAGAACACACCTCCAGGGGTTTCTGGCCACTTGATACCCCAAAGACAAGTTCAACAGCATCTTGGAAGGGAAATTCCAAGATCTTTGCATAGCGTTCGAGTAAAATTTTCAGCTCCAATGGTAGTTTTGCATCGACTGCCGAATCATTGGCTTCAATGTTTTCCTTCACTGAAGCTGAAGCAGAATATATTGATAGATATATCATCCGTGGAAGAAGGGATCTCTTTTCTATTCTTTTTATGACACCCGCTTCTGTTTGCTTGATCAGATTTTGCTGCAACAAGCGTCAAACATGTAATAATCAACTAAGATATTGTATACACTCCACGCATTGGAGAATATGTATTAAATAACAGCTTATTTTCAATACCATGTTTTCTCTAGGACAATACGATGGTCCTTCAAAGGGCCCTGCAAACACCATTAGAGAAGGAATTTTATCAGCTACTAATGAAATATTATCAGTAGTTTTTGGATAAAGCAATTAAACAATCACTGAAATTAACAAACAATTTATTAATTTATAATGAAGCAGCTGGCAGTGTACAGACTAACCCAAGAGATAATTTTTATCATAAGTTGGCGTCCACCAAGGTCGTAAATCGAAGTCTCCATTAAAGGTCAATGACTTGCTTCCAATCTCATTTGAGAGGTCAATAAAGTGAGTTCCATATCTCAAGCTCTCTAAGGCAGACTGAAAAATAAATTTTACCTTGTTTATAAAGTAGATCTACAATAAGTCGAATAATCTTGTGAACAAGAACTGGAAAAGCACAAAAGCATCACGTAGTTACCTCCTCTTCATCAATTTTATTCGAGTTTTGTTTTAGTTGTAAAATGGGCAATTCGATCTTTGCCATTAGATACTGACTGGAACCTTGCAATCTTTCCTTAAATTGGACAAATTCAATTGCCTAAGACCATGAAGACAAGAGGAACATTATAAACTTGCGTACTGGCCCAATAAGCTTAATGTGGGTAATATGCTAATTAGAATACAACACAGTTGAAAACTTGAAACACAATCAGCACGGAAAGACATGATTTTTGTTTTGGCCTATTAGGCTCGTTCAGGTTGTTCACTAATATAACTTTAGCTTTTTTGATATCTATTATGCATGAGACAAATTCAAGTAACTTAACTCTACAGATAAAGTATAAAAATCATAAAAATGTATAGATTAGGTTTTAAAACATTAACCAAAAAGGTAATAATATGATACAAGCATGCAACATAAGAGTTAGAAAAATCACAAGTATCAAATAATAAAGCTTACTAAAATGTGCTGTTTATACATAGAGACACATTAACATTGTATTAGTAGGTATATTCCAGAAATTTTAGCTTTTCACTAAAATGAATGGAAAAGGAAAAAAGAAAAGTATATCAACACAGTACATATTAATACAATGTATCAGCCTTATGCACTTCGCATTCAATTCAAGAGAAAGGTAGCATGCCACTAAGCTACTAATTTAGTAGCATGCCACTAAGATACTAATTTAAGTATAATGACATACAATTAAGAATTTAAGAGCACCCTACTTACTTTCGAGTAATTCCTGTGGCGATATGCAAGGAAGGTGAGATCTGCTGATTCTCGTAAGTGATCGTCCATGAATCTTAAATAATCACTTAATAGGTTATCCAGATCTGGCCAGAGTGGAGATGCTAACATCTGTGGTAATATGTGGTGAGATACTGTCTCCAGCAAAATATTCTTCACATCCAAGGATTTATAGCTACACAGAAAGAGGAAAAATACTCAGGCCAGGTCCGGCAGAATAGCAAATCAACGAAGATTTTGAATGAACCTCATTCAAAAACAAAACATTTAGTAGCATAAAATATTACTTATATATTTGTGTATGCATGTGCGTGTGTGAGATAGAGAGATAGACATAGAGGGAAGGAGAGATTAAAAATGTTTGATGGAGAATCTTCCGCATACCGCTCATAAGCTATTGGGAGGGAACTCCAGTACGAATAAAGATGAATCAATAAAATTTTGTACTGAAAGACATGTCTGCAAAAATAACCAGGCCAATTAAAAGTTAGATTTACATGTAATTAATAAAATGCACATAGTGTATTGTTTATCAAATACCAAAACAAATATAAAAGACACACAGTATCAATTTACTGAAACCATTCCTCCAACATACATTTAGAGGAAAAAAAGTAAAATTTTATTTTCTCTTATGGGAGAGTCTAATTTAAAAATATAAACTCTCATCCACATAAAGCATGCCAGATCCTGAAGACCGTTAATAGGCACTCAAACTTTCTTCTTTACAGTAATGAACAACAAACATTCCTCTTAGTAATAATTCCACCACCATAATTAAAATACATTTTCATGTTTGTTAACACCAAGAAAAGGCAGAATGTAATGAGAACAAAGATCAGCAAAATGAACTTTCTGACCTTCGGATAGCTAAGCCGAACTCAAGAATCATAATAGCCTCCACCAAATAGCCAAGGTCCCTTGTGCGCCAGAAAAGCTTAGCCAAGGTGAAAAATATTAAAACCAGATCGATATAAGTTTTGATCTTCTAGCAAGCTACAACTATGAAAAACTAAAAACAAAATCTTGAGAGAAGAGCACATGAGCAAAAGGAGAAAACTGAAATTAGATCTTTAGCTTCACCTGTATTCAGCTAACTCTATCAAATATATCAAAAATGTAATTGTTCCTTCTAAATTTTTTAAATACAAAAAAATAAAATTTCATGCTAGTTTTCCCTGCCACTGATGCAGCAGAAATTCATGAACATTTAAACTGGAGAGCACAAATGAAAGATAAATACAATTCAATGAACATAAACTAGTACCTGAACCAAAACATTGCATGCCACTGACAAAAGGTCCTCACCATACATGCTCTCTTGTGCATCCAAGTCTTTTGACAGTGGAAGATTCTTACAGAAAATTTCTGTCATTTGTACAGCCATATTCTCGAGCTCTGTAAATAAATGAATTGTAGTTACCCCAAAAGGCATGATAACAGGACAATATATCTGGCTTGCAACATCAAAAATCAGAAAGATGCACAATATAGAACGGTAGTGGCTAAATAAAGTATTAAAGGAAGGAAAAGAAAAGAGGGACGTAGAAAAAGCAACTATAATTTAATAGGGTGGAAAGGATGTCAGTAAAAACTTGATGAAGCAAAATAAGGCATGAAAGCGTTTCCACTTAATATTCTGTAATAAATAAGCTTCATGTGCGAAGGCTTTAACAAAGTCAAGGAGCGAGAAGTTTCTTTTTTCAACAACTCAATATTCAATAAAACACAAAAAAGAAGGCCACTATGCTTAGAAGGCAAAGAGTAAAAGAAACTGCTGGGTAGATAAACTCATCAAATGGAATGTCATGAGGCATACCATCCACTGGTAGAGATAATAAATCGCCAATTAAGTTCTGGACTTTGAATACAGTTATGGACTGCCCAAGAGCTTTAGTTGGCACCATTGTGGTTGCTTCACGCTCCTTCACTAGCTTTTTCAAAAAGTCACTCTTCTTATTATTATCAAGAACTTGAAGAAATTCTTCAATGTCTGAAGTGAAACAAGCCAAGTGACCAAACCTGTCCGCGGAGAAAAAGTATTCAATAGTATGATCAAAGAAAAGACAAATGTGTAAATGTAAATAAACAATCTCATATACACTTTAACTGATGAATTATTGAAAGATGACTAGAGCCGTTGGCAATTTCTCATGTTCAGCCCTTAGAGTAAATTAGAACGTGTTGTGAGTTGAACTCATCTTAAGTGTATGTCAAAGCCCCATATCATGATTCATGAATAAACTAATTTTGCAGAAGCCTCTCTAGGGAGCTTTATGAAAACTTAAAGTTCAGTATCCAGCAGGTGGGTATGAATAGAAACATAGATCAACTTTCACAAAGATTGAAATGAAACATAAGAAAGAAAGTGAAGCATGGAAGTGAGAAGAAAGAGTCCGAAGAAGAATATGAAAGGTTGCTGATGAAGCCATGAAAGAGATTACAGTGTACTAAATAAGTATTTAGCGCATCATGTTGTAACATACCTGATAAAATATTGCATCAGATCCTGAAGCAATTTGTCAGCATCACCTTTCTGAAACAAAAGCTTCCGCCTTTCAATTTCAAGAAGTGCCAAGTATGGACCTCTTTCAGAATTACTATTGGCCTCCATTAATTTCTGTACAAAGTTCACAGCTGTTGACATGCGTGAATCAAACTGCATAGAGAAGTAAACAATTTAAATGCTGTAGAAGCAAGGTTTATCTTCATTGACTGAGTTTTCAGGAACTTACAAGTTCCCCAGAGATAAGAAGACTCTTGCATTCATTAGATTTTGTTGTGTGAATGGAACCATTATGTTTGACCAAGATACTATCATCCTCCAGCAAAGAGCCAATGTATTGTAAGAAACATTCCCAGTCATCAGGACTACAAGTTCAAAACAAAAATATGTGAATCAAGTGGGATATGTTTTGAGTGCATCAGTGAAGGTCGTGAAATGTAAGTTTAACAATGGAAAAGTAAAAATCTACAGCAGTTAATTAATGTTATGTAACAGGCATCGGTTTTCACTATGCCTAGATAAAACTACTAGATTCTTTTAAAAACCTGTTTCACCTCCAAAATACAAAAGGCAAGGGTTCAAAAATTATGTAAACAGGAATAAGAGTGGTGATAAACATGGTTTCCACGAAATTCTAATAGAATGTGAAACTAGTACTACCAGAATCTCAGGGAAAGGCTCGTATAGGACAACAGCCAAAAGAAATGCAGAGTTTTCTTGGGTAATGGTCTAATATGATCACTTTCTAAGTTTGAAATTAGTAATATAAATGTAATATAGCTATTCTTTTTTTTTGTTGTTAATTGAAGCTCAAAGCTAGGTTGACTATATGTATTATTTGGATTATGAACACTCAAACATACAATAATCAAGTAAAATGACTGCACTAATAAACAACAAAAAAAGACATTTAAGCATAAACTACAAAATCAATGTTCAGTAGCATACCATAGTTGTAAAACATTCTGAAACACATCAGCTGCAGCAGCATAGTCTCCTGCCCTAGCAAGAAGCCTTCCCTGTCAACTTAGAAGTTACAGGAACAAGCTTGAATAAAGACAAACAGAAACTACCAGGATACCATGGAATTCACGATCCATAGAATAATAAAAGATGGAAACACTCCTCCACATTCGTTGAATAAACAAACACATCCTAAAAATGTTCCGCACCCCATAAACACATGATTTGGAGTCATACAGCATATAAGCATAGTCAAGAGTCACAGACATTTTGCTCACAACCCTCTTCTGTGAGAATTTAACAATTAGTGTGAGAAGATCTCAACTCAAGATCAAAGTGGTAAATAGTTTATATTAAAGATTGCACAAGATTTACTAAGAATAATAAAGCCATGATATACAAATGCAAATAGCAATATTTTACACAGAACAAAATATTTTGGTAACAAATGATGCTGCGATTGACACATTGACAGGAGGGGAATATTCTAAAATGTACCTTTAGCCGCAGTTTGTCCACTTCAATCATCATAAGAGATCCCAAATTCCCAGAGATAACCTCCAATGCATCACTATACTTATGTTGTTCCTCCAATAGAGATATATAAACACTAAGAGCTGCGTAAGACATAGTTCTTTCAGTGGCTTAGCAGATAACAATCTCACAAAATTATTAAACCCCTTCAAATCACCAAAAAAAACAGTAATGATAAAGGAAGAGTAACCTTCAGGTTCATGTAAACCATGAGACGCTATGTGTTTCTTGAGTAAACCTTCAGCTAACTGGAAAAGCTTCTCTCCTCCATTCCCACAACAAACCTTTTCCACATTCAAACATCAAAATGCAGTAGTTATCAATAAAAATGTAGAAACTGTCCTGGCCAACATTATATCATCTATACTGAGGAACTTATAATTGACTAAATTCACACAATGTCACAATCATCACATTATGAGGTATAATAACTTAATAAAATTAAGCAGCTTATGTGTCATTACAACTTGCAGAGTTCTGTGTGCAGAAACACGTATACTTAGATAAACTTTGTACAACTAGCCATTATTCTGAGCTTGTAAATTACAATTTTTTAACAAAAATAGATTCTTTCAAAACTTAATTTTTGGGGTTGACCATGACATTAACCAGTGAGAAAACATATAGTAGATTAAATTCCAAATGCTACCTCAAAGTACAGCAAAGAAAGGGGACAGACTAGATAGACAGAACTGCCGAACCTGCAACTGAATACTGCAAACAGCCCAAAGCAAGAACCGTTCTTCGCCAGAAATCTTGTACATCTTAATAGCTATCTACAAGAAGGCACAGACATTAAAGACAGCATCACATGAATTCCAAAAAAAAAAAAAGAAAACCCACAAAGATATGTCACTACACTAACCTGTTGCTGTTTCACGAAAGAATATTCTCGCACATAACAGTTGAACAGGCCCATCATTACCTCCAAATTGTTGGGATATTTCGTGCAAGCATGCTCATAACAACTGGTCGCCATATCCACTGCCCATTCCAATCAAGATTTCAACACAGACTCATCTACGAACAGAACCCAGACTAATTAACTAAAGAATTGAACAAGAACGAACACTAACAGTGATCGAGCCGCTGGAAAACAATCTGCAGAGTGCTCAGAGTGAGATCGTCGACGAACACATTGGAGTCGTTGGTGCACAAAATCTCTTTGGCATTTAAACAAACACTTAGCGCCTCCTCGTTCTTGCCCATCCTCTCCAAAATCAGAGCTTTGAGCGCCTGCGCAATCGCCAACAACGATTCAAGCAATAAAAAATCGACCCATCACCCAAGAAATAATTAACAACAACAATCTTGAAACCAACGTGCACTCACTAGCGCGTAAGGGGAGTTGGGGTATTTGGAGAGCAGTGCGGTGGAGAGTTTGAGTGCGTTCTTGAACTGGCGAGAGTCAACGGCATCCCAAATGGGCCGGACCCGCCGCTCCGGTATGCCGCCAGCTAACCCGAATTTCGACGCCATTACTGAAAATGTGTGACACGCTGTGGAATTGAGCTTACCCTTTGTGAATTTCTTGAAGAAATGTGTGAAAAACAATACTAATTTGTATGAATAGAACGGAGCGCAACGGCTGAAAACGGAATTGTGAATGAAAAGGAAAGGTTAAAAAGACCTAGCGTAAGCAGGGTGTGGCGTCGCAGCAGTTTCCCATGATTGTGGGGTGCTTTAGGCTGTGGGGTTTTATGATGGGGGCATTTATGGCAATATGATAAAAGTAGGCATTTTCTATATTTTACCATAAATCTTATCCTAATAGTTTAATTTGTGTACAAAAAGACTAATGTACAACACATATCAATAGTGATTGTGAATTTTTTTTCTCTAATAGAAAAAATTGAATAAAGACAGATTTTTGTCTTAAGCACAGTATTGATTTTTACTTTTTACTAAAAAAATAACAAAGTTTATAACAATTTCGTACTTTAAATTGTAATACTTGCTACCTTTCAAAAAATATATAATTATATACGAAAGAGATCAAATAAAACCTATTTTTTATAAAAATCCAAAACTAATACTCCCTCCGTCCAACATAAAGTGTCCTATTACTTTTGAGCACATGTATTTAGGAGAAAGATATAAAGTAGTTAAAGTGTTAAAAAGTGGGTAGCACCCACACTTCTTAAAGGGATAATTATTTTCTAAAATGGAATGAGATATTTGTAATGGAACAACCCAAAAATGAAAGTGAGACATTTTAAATGGGATAGAGGGAGTATATTTTACATCATGCATACTAAGTTGTTGAACGTTTGTGATATTTGTCTTGCTAGTTCAACATATTATTATTATTAAGTAATACATCTATTTTAATCAATTGTCTATCCAATTATGCGTAATAAAAATCTTATTATATTTATGATTGATTAATATATTGCTTGCTTTAAAAATCCTAGCTTTTGATAAAGTAAAGATCCGATATCAAATTTTCAAATATGTAGTGTAGGTAATACATGAGATAATCATATAATTTATTAATTTATCATAAACTTAAACTACCATAACTTTCATCCTTCTATCATAATTTATAAAGATTATAAATAATTTAATATATCTAAAAAACATAATATTAATATTTTATATATTTAAAAGAAATATTAATCAAAGATATCAAGCACTATTTCATAATATCCAAAAACACGAACTTTTTACCTGCAAAAATTTAAGATAAATCATATAAATAGTCACCCAGAGCCACAGGCCCACAGGTGAAGAGAACAATTGGATTTATGAACACATCCCCATCTGGGCAGGGGCCACATGGCCGATCAAACGTCATACACATTTTAAATGATTTCGTAAAATATTAACTAGTTCTCTATAAAATTCAATTACTTATACTCTCGTCATTGAGACCGCCGACTCGTCTAAAATACATGCAGATGTATGAGATCGTTCATAACGACGCATGCCCGCCCGCCCAGCATCTACGATGGCAACGCCGATCCCATAATTGAAGAGCACGAAGAGGAGGCGACTACGCGATCACGCCGGTGCTCGTCAAATGGGTCCATCGGCGATGGGCGTATAGAGGGCGGCTCGGCGGTTCGGAGGAGGCGCGTGCGGACAACAAATCGGCGTGGAAGGGTTGGGCTCGGGACAATGGCATAGTCTGGTCCGGCGTCAGTTCACGGGTCGAGGTGTGGCCTCGGTGCGGATTGAATTCCCAGTCGGAATCCGCCCGTCGAGTCGACTACTCCGGAGCAGGCCGAGGTGGTGTCGTCTCGTAGATTGGGTGGAAGGCATGAGTTCATTCAGGGTATCCATCGCGACACAGGGGTTTCGTTCAAAATTATCTCGACGGTGAGTCTCGGCGGAGCCCGAAACCCGAATGAGCGTACATGGTGTAGGACTTTGTATGTAGGTATAAATGTATTTAGACTCGTTTGAAGTGTATGTTTTCCTCTTGAGAGGTATAAACATAGCTTAGGACTTTATTTGGTCGTAAATGTATTTATCTTGTATACTTCCATAATTTGGTGAGATCCAATTTTGGATGTCTTATACATGTAGATTTTTTCAACAATGAGTAATCAGATGCATGCATGTAGACTTTCAAACTAGTGAGTAGTCATGTCGTTGCACCGAGACGTTCAATTCAAATGAGTAATCTGAGTGCGGTAGCGCTTAGTGAGTACCCTACTTAGTGGGTTTTATCTTCGTGAGGCGTCCCTCGTGAAGGTTCAATGCGGTATATCCGAATAGATGTTCGATACGAATAAAATGAAGCGAAATGAAATATTCATTAGAAAATAAATATTTTATTCAACAAATATATGACATCGCACTTCAACAAAGCAAGTAAGGAGGCTAACATAAGGTCGATCCGAAATCAAAACTATGTAAAGTACCTCTTAAATAAGAAATATGCCGTGTTAGGGATAAGCGCAGGATAAGTGAGATAGCTTTAAGCCCCTTACCGAGGTTCTCATGAACACGGTATGGGCCTTCCCATGTTGGATCCGACTTGTTAAGGCGCTCACTCTCTCGGCTTCATTATTTCGTAGGACGAGGTCGCCTACTTGGGCAGCGGAGGTTTTGACCCTTTTGTTGTAATACAGTGCGCGACCGGGCTTTATACTTGGCCGTTTATGAAGGCTAGCTCGCTTCTCTTGAGGCGTCGAGTTTGCCCATGATTCTTCCTCGTTCCGCTGATCAAGTGAAGAGTGCGCGGCGGGCGCCGCCGATCTCAACCGTATGAGCGCCTCGGTACCATAGACCGAGGTTGAAAGGGTTTCCGTCACGACGTCCGAGGTGTGGTCTGTAGGACCGGAGGACTTGAGGAGATTTTCACCCAATCGCCTTTAGCTCGGTCCAACCTCTTCTTTAATCCTTATGCGATCGTGCGGTTGGTGACCTCGGTGCCGCCATTCGCTTGTGGGTGTGCGACAGGGTGAGCGTTGATCGATCTGAAGTTCTTCGCACCACCTGAAGTTTTGTCACGAATTGGGTGCCGTTGTCCGAGACCGACGCGTGCGATGCAAGCGGCGACTATATTTTCCACACGAAGGTCGAATTCTCCGCTCGTGAGGCTCGATAGTGGTTCGGCCTCGACCCATTTTGTGAAGTAGTCTATGGCTACGACTAAGTATCGGCGACCGGTGCTCGGTCGAACGGACCAACAATGTCGATCCCCTGCGCATGAAAGGCCGTGGACTCTGCAGTCGCTTAGATCGACCGAGGCGGCTTTTGACCGTGGAGTGAATCGCGCCGGGCGCACTTTTGAGCTCGCCGAATCTTTCACGGTGGGCGGTAATATCCCGACCTCGGCGTCTTCTTTGAGAGAGCTCGCGACCGATGTGGCTTCCACAAGACCCCGGTGAATTTCATTGAGCACGTGGTCGGCTTCTTCCGACCGAGGCACCTCGGGAGGGTTGAAGGTAAGACTTCGGTGAGAGCGCTCTCGTGCATGAGATACTTACGAATTCGCCATCATCTTTTTGGCCTCGATCGATCCCGAGGTAGTGTGCCAACTTCGGTATGCTTTTAGGGCGTCGTCGGTTCGGTTCACCTCGAGATAACGCCGATATGAGGCGCCTCAATGCTTCGGAATGAACTTCCTCTCTTGGCGGTTGCGATGACGAAGCCAATTTACTAAGGATGTCACCATTTGTTTTCCTCGTGGGATTTGATTAATCAAGTATCCGAATGAGGTCGATCTCCTTCGCCTTCTCAAAGTATCGCTCATTCGATCCTCCTTAGCCTCGTATGTACCTAATACGGTTTACCACGACAGGAATCTCAAATATCTGGACTTTGTCCACTTTCAATTCCTTTGCTAGGCGGAGTCCGAGATCAATGCTTCGTATTCCACTTCGTTGTTGGTGGTCGGAAGGTAAACCGCGGGCGTATGATAATACATATAAAAGCTTTAACATCGCCATCCCTCCGGCTTTCGAACTACAACGGATTAGCCATCCAAGTTGGGTATTTAACCTCGTCTGATTTTAGCCTCCGAAGTTGGGTTACCTCGTCTCTTATGACACAGCTACGCTCGCGGCAAAACTTCTTCTTACGCCGAACTGGTTTAGTGGCGGATCAATGTTAAGACGATGAGTTATGAGCTCGGCGAGACCCAGTCATATCCAATGGAGACCATGCAAATACATCTCTATATTCCTTAGAAGTTGCATGACACGTTGACGAATATTGGTGAACCTTGGGTACCAACCTTGACAACTTTGGAAGGGTCGTCGTCAGTATAGTGAAGATTCGGTCGGATCATCCAGGGTGGCAACTTTGGAGGTTCTCGTAATTGCTAGGCACGAGGTAAGGCCGCGTCTTGGGTTGAGACTCGTAGCATTCTTTAGTTGCCGTTTGGTCACCCTGAATGCTTAACACTCCCACGGGGTGGGTATCTTAATGGTGAGGTGGTAAATGAAAAACGAGGACCTTATTGCATAAACTAGGTCGTGCAATTTTAAAATATACAACATTCATTTAACTTCATCAGAAATTTTAGTACATCTATCATAAATAACGTCCTAGTTTATGCAATAACGTCCTACACATTTTAAATGATTTTTACAACATTTAATCAAATATAACAACATTCATTTAACTTCATCAGAAATTTTAGTACATCTATCATAAATAATTTCTGAAGTTTGTAAAGCTCATTTAGATAAATAAAGCGATTAGGGATCAAACTTAAATCCAATATGCCTTTGTTTTATTACGTCATATCATATAATTTTCTCAACAAAATCTGAAGTTCTTGCTGTGGACGAAGATCAAGTGAACGAAGTTCATCATCTCAATCAACTTTCCCCTATTTGATTCGGCTTCTTATGCCATCTGATCCAAATCCCTAAATTACAGATTCACTGAAAGAATAATGGGATCAGAGAAGAATCCTAAAGCAAATAATGGCGAAAAAGAAGAAGAACGAGAAGAATTTCTTCACCCCCTATCCGCCGACGATAGAATGCAAACCCTAACCCTCAACAGCGACGGCGAAGTCTCCACCTCAAATTCCTATTCGCATTATCGCAATGCCATGACCACGCTTTCCTCCTCTTCCTCCACCGAGCAACCCCTTTCCCTCAGCCGTCGGTCGCCACCACTCCGGCCGTCTCGGATCCCCTCCTATTCGCCCCTCACAACCCCTCTCTCGATTCCCCATCCTACGCTGACGTCATGTTCCATCCTTTCCACGACAGGCTCCCGGAATCCAACGGAAACGGCGAGATCTCCGGCGAGAACACGGTTTCGTCGCCTCTATCTCAGTCGTCCAGCTCCGACTATCTGAGAATCAGCGTTTCGGATCCGCAGAAGGAGTCGGAACCTTCGAATTCGATTGTTCCGGGTGGGAATACTTACATAAGTTACCTGATCACGACAAGCACGAATATTGCGGATTATGAGGCGTCGGATTTTAGCGTGCGCAGGCGGTTTAAGGACGTAGTGACACTGTCGGATCGGCTGATTGAAGGTTACAGAGGGTTCTTCATCCCGCCTCGGCCGGATAAGAGCTTAGTTGAGAGTCAGGTGATGCAGAAGCAGGAGTTTGTGGAGCAGAGGAGAGTGGAACTGGAGAAGTACTTGAAGAGGCTCGTGAGGCATCCGATGATCCGGAAGAGCGACGAGTTGAGGGTGTTTTTGACTGTGCAGGGAAGAATGCCGTTGCCAACGAGCATTGACATGGCCGTGAGGCTGCTTGATGGGGCCGTGAGGCTGCCGAAGCAGCTATTAGGGGAGTCGAGTAGCATAATTGAGCCGCAAGACGTGGTACATTCAGCTAAAGGTGGGAGGGATATGCTGAGGTTCTTTAAGGAATTCAAGCAGTCTGTTGTAAATGATTGGGGCAACGCTAGGCCGTCTGTGGAGGAGGAGGATAAGGAGTTCTTGGAGAACAAGGCGAAGTTGAAGGATCTTGAGCAGCATCTCACGAATGCGTCAAAGCAGGTTTCACAGCATCTAAGCCTGTGTTTTTCAGTACAGTGATTGTGAAAATTGTTAATATTTTCATGTTCAATATTTTCTCGCAGTCTGTTAGTTTGATTGCCATGTGGAAAATTCATGTCTCTTGATTTTTGTATTGTGAACTGGTAGGCAGAATCATTGGTTAAGGCACAGCAAGAAATGGGGGAAATCATGGGAGAATTAGGGTTGGCTTTTATCAAGTTAACCAAGTTTGAGAGTGAGCAGACAACATCAAATGCCCAAAGAGTGAGGGCTGGTGACATGAAGAACGTAGCCACTGCAGCTGTTAAAGCGAGCAGATTGTATCGCGAATTAAATGCACACACTGTGAAGCATTTTGTAAGTCTCGACAAGTTTGCCCTATCTCTTTTCATTCACTTCTTATGTTTGTAAGGGGTATGTGGTTCTTCTGTTTTTCTTACATATTTCTAATATTTCCATTTTGAGTTCATTCTCCTCTTTCACTCCAAAAAATGGAGTGATGGAAAAAAGATGAACTTTTTGTCAGAATTAGCTCTTAGCTGTTGCCTCATCAATATAAGAGTTAAATTACCTTCCGATATTCTCCTGTTGGAATTTTGTGATTTAGTTTTTGAGAGCTAATTTGTATTTCAGGATTCGTTGCATGAACACATGGGAATGATGTTAGCTGTACACAATGCTTTCTCAGATCGTTCTAGTGCCTTACTGACAGTGCAAACTCTTATATCAGAATTGTATGCCTTGCATTCAAGAGCTGATAAACTTGAAACTGCATCATCTAAATTTTTGGTGGTGACAAGTCAAGGGTCCGCAAGTTGGAGGACCTAAAAGATGCCATTAGGGTCACAGAGGATGCTAAAAGTTGTGCCATCAAAGAATATGAAAGGATTAAGGTATAAATTATCAAATTGTTCCCTGAAATTTTCCAAATGAGGTTCGTTGCCGTTTTAGTTATATGCATAAGGATGCTTATTTTCAGGTTTTGGGTTACAGTACTTTTTTTAGCAGTGGTAAACCTGATTTTGTGGTCCTATGCTTGAACTTTTATTAACTGTGTGCTTAACAAAGCCCAAGCATTGTGGATCTTGCTGTCTATTAGGTTTTAGTTGGCAAACAAGTATTTCCTGGTTTTCTCTACAAGAATTGTGGTGCATCAAGTATCATTTTAGTATGAGCATTTCTATTGAAGGAATACATTTATACTATCTTACAGATTTTTGAATGATAGAATGAAGTAGGCGTCCTCTATTGACTTTGACATTCCACTCAACTAGTTGTTTGTCCGTTTGTCCAACTAGAGAATCTTTAAGAGAGACTTCAGCTACTGGGCAATACAATCATGTGTATTACCTGTTTCTTTTCACAGGCTACATTATTTTGAGTAGGATTCGGTGCTATACATGAAATTTTAACTTGGTATAACATACTATCTTTGAAAGAGTTATTTCAATTTCTAAGGATCATTTAAGGTTTATAATATGCTGTATTTGTGATATGGACTTTGATTGCAGAAGAAACTTTAGTTGCTTTCTGTTATGACACTTTACTTTAGTTGTAAGCTTCGAGATCCCTTATTTGTTTTAACCGTGGTCATTGCGGACTTGCAGTTTTCCCTGTTTGCCTTCCTGTAAATCAGATAACAAACAAAATGTCTGATTTCATTGGATACTAAAAGTGATTTTGAAGGATGAGATGATATTTTGAAGTTATGGCAAAATCCTATATGAGGATCTGCTTTTAAGTAATTTTCAAAAGTTCTTATGTTGGTGCTTCATTAGTGTACATTAGTCATATGTCCTTGTGGTTATGGCCATTTCAGGTGTGTGCACTATCAAGAGATAAAGATCTGTAGAATGTTTTGCTGGAAAATTTCTATGTCTACAGATTCCGAAAGTTTAGGAAATACAAGCACCAGTACTCTTTTACATTGTCTTCTGTGCATTTTAGGTTTGAATTTCCCTGATTCCCAAGATTTAAGAAATACAGGGAAAGCTATCCTAGAGTGCCGGTTCTGGAAACATGATAGTACACTACTGAGAACAAGCTAGCTGTTTGATCTGACTAATTCACCGTGAAGTGAAGTAATGGACTATTAGTCATTGCTTTTATGTAGAATATGGGATGCAAATACTTGGCCTGAATGTTATTCAGTTACATGATATATCTTCTTGTCATGTTTGATCACAATTACATCTGCAGCAATTAATGTCTTTTCTGGTGCGGGATTGTTATTGAGATAAATATTATAGAACAATAACATGTTGGCTAGGGATTGTTTTGGGGTTGATAATTGCCTTAGATATTCAAGATTTTTTGCTTCCTAAAGGTCAAGATTTACATGTGGTTTTGGTATAACATGATTATGTTTCAGAATGAAGGGTTTGGCATGGTTTCCAATATAACAAACCTTTGTTGCAGCACATTTGCCTACTAAGCAAAAAAATTCCAGGGATATTTTCTTTTTTGCCATCTTTCTCTTCTTACTAGTGGTTATTCTTAGTTTTGCTTTAAATATCCGTTTCTCCAGCCTCTCCACCAATAGGTGAGGTTGAGATGCCCATCATGTTTAGGTGGAAAAAGGTTGTGTTTGTCTTCTTCCATGTAATTGTTCCAGAATATTGATGTAGAACGTGGTATGATCACAGGAAAACAATAGGACCGAAATCCAAAGGCTTGACGAAGAAAGAAAGGGCGACTTTGTTAAGATGTTGAAAGGATTTGTTACAAATCAGGTACTTCTACTCCCCAAGCAATAATAACTGCTACTCTTCCTAGTGTGGCTCAATATCTCTGTTTTCTCAAACGCATCATTTCAATAATATTTGCTTCCAGAAATTCGGCAAGTTGATGTTACAATGTCCGAATGTCTAGAAATAAATCATGGCTGGCAGGAGATTGAAACGACATGAGCTAAATAGTACTCCATCCGTCCCGATATTGTTGGCTCTTTTCTTTTTGCACGTAGATTAAGAAGAATTATGTTTTGTGGGTAAAATATTGTGTGGCATGGAATTTGAGACACTTTTTAGTGTAAAATTGTTTCATTTTTGGAACGGGCCAACAATAGCGGGATAGTCCAAAAAGGAAAACGAGTCAACAATAATGGGACGGATGGAGTATTACATAGCAAGAAAATCATGATCATGTATAAGAATTGGATCTTTTCTTAGTTGAATCCAAAATGCATTATTCTTGAGAATGGGTCTCTCAACACCGATGCATTGACTTTTATCATGGTTGTTGCAGGTCGCGTATAGTGAGAAAATCGGAATTGAGTGGAGTAAAGTGGCTGAGGGGACAAGCAGATACGCGAGGGAGAGCACGTAGAGTAGTTATGTATATTATCCGATTCTTCTTCTAACTTTTGGTTCTTTCAACTTTTGCTATGACCTTGTGAACTAGCTTAAGAGGAGTAATGGTTCGGAATAAACATCATACAGAAAGGTAGTCTTCATTTTTTAGTGTTTCATCGGCGAGATTGTTTTTCTGGTTTTGTAAGAGGTTGTGTGTACATCCTTTCAACTTCGAGTGTAATGCTGTAACCATCTTACTATTATACAATACATCTCATACTTTCTTCAATATCATTTGCTGAACCATTTTCCAATTTCAGTGTGGAAAATTAGATGCTGAGTTTTGTCCTATTTTTCATCACAATATTCAAGGAGAGGGACATCGTTTCTATCCTAAGCCACGTAACGACGACGTTCACTATATCTGTCTAGTTTACATGGAAATTCAGTCGTGTTTCTCCAACATAAGTTTATTGAATTATTCTATTGTTTAGTTCACAATGACGTCGTTACAATTTAGGTGGAAGTTCAATTATTATGTTACAAATTCTCCAACATAAGTCCATTCTATTATTCTACTAGTCGCCGGTCGAATGGCTAGGGGAATCGACGACTAGTTGATTGCATTAGTCGCTTGACTAGTCATTTGTCATCATCATGTTGTATTTGTGTTGATTTCCATAAGAATTTTGTCATGTCTAAGGGTTTTTTTGTCATTTTATCGAAGATTGGGTAATTTTGATATCAATATTATGGATTGGAATAATTTTATTATGTAATTTATTGATGTTGGTAAAAAAAATCTCTTTTTATATATTTCATTTCAACCGTATAATCTGAGACTATACAAAAATAATGTAAAATGAAAAGATCAAATATAAAAGAATAGTAGAATGTCTATAATACAAATTCCGGTCAATTAAATAAAAGACTTGTACCATGTCATTCAAATTTTATTTTGGATGACGAAATGTTCAAGCAACGATAAGACCTAACCACATTTTACAATTAAACTGTTATTAAATAATATGAATAGCAATTTCATCCATCTGTCTTCATATGCAATTCAATTTGTTATAAAAAGAGATAAATAAATTCTAAAAGAGAATGTGGCTCATTCTGTGTGATGTGATAAGGATTGACTTTGGGAGGACGTAGGTGTGTCAGTCAGGCAACAGTTTATTGACTTGGTCGTAGCTTGCATGTGAAGTTGTGATATTTGGTGGGCTCTAATTCTTTCTTATAATATTTGGTTGACCCATTTTCATTTAGCTTGTAGATAATAAGAGTGGACCACTCCAAACTTCAAATTCAAAAGATTGAGAGCCTATTTCCTTTGCTATAGTAATTTTTAGCAAGTAAATTTTAGAAAAGTTTTATATGTCATCCAAGTTAATGAACAAACCAAGGACAATTATTATTGTTATCCACATTTAATTTATAAATAAATAAAATACAAAGTTATTAAATCAAATGGAATATTTATTTTGTTACTTATTATCCGTGTTTATAATTGGCCAGCGAATTTCGTTCGACAACTTAAATGCAACAATTATAAAAATTTAATGGTACAATACGACATAAATGAAAAAAATAAAAATAAATAATAACATGAAAAAAATGCAAAATTTGAATGAATTTTCATAAATATCACAATAATTACCCAACCGTTTTTCACCAAGAAAAAGGAAATGCCAAAAAAAAAAAAATACATCCCCATTCACCACACCTCTGCTTCCCTCATTCAATCTTCTTTGCCGCTGCTTTTACTTTTCTCTCTCGGAAATTCATCACTTTTCTCCCTTTTTACGCCCAATTCATTTCTGTGTCTCTCCGATTCACGCAGTCTGCGTTTACCCCACCACTTTGCGTCGTGTTTCCATCTCTCTTTCCCTCTCTGAATTTCTGCATTCCAATTTCACTCCCCCTTTTCGATTTTCGAGGTTCCGAGCTGATTAAACAGGGCTTCGCCCCACGGCAACAATGGCGGAAAACGGTGAAGAGAAGCTCATAGCCGTCGCTCGCCACATCGCCAAAACTCTCGGCCACACCGACACCATGACCGACGACATCCTCAAGATTTTCTCCAGCTTCGACGGAAGGCTGCGCGAGAAGCTGGCGGAGAAGCTCTCCGACGACGGCATGGAGAAAATCCTCGACGCAATCGACCACCAGATCTCCCGATTCATCTCCTACGACCGCCCGATTTGGTCAAGCTCCGCCGATCCCGGTGCCTTTCTCGATTCGGTTGACCAATTGATAGCCGCCGTGCGTGACTGGACGCCGCTGGCGGACGACAAGAAGATCTCCGCCTGCCTCGACCGCGCCGAGGATCTGCTCCAGCAGTCGATGTTCCGACTGGAGGACGAGTTCCGAGCCCTCGTCGACCGCGGCGCCGAATCGTTCGACGGGGCTCAGGCCGAGTCGACTCATCCGCACCACCTCGACTACTCCGACGAGGACGACGATTTCGGCGCCGACGAGGATGATATTTTCATCCCCGTCGCGCAGCCTATCACGGACTACGACATCGTGATTGACGCCCTACCGCTGGGGACGGTCGGCGACCTCCACCAGATCGCTAAGCGGATGGTGGCGGCGGGATACGTGAAAGAGTGTGCGCACACCTACAGCTCGTGCCGGAGGGATTTCCTCGAGGAGAGCTTCTCGCGCCTAGGGCTGCAGAAGCTAAGCATCGATGACATGCATAGAATGCAGTGGACTCAGCTCGAGGACGAGATCGAGAAATGGATCAAAGCCATGAACGTCGCGTTTAGGATCCTCTTCCCGAGCGAGCGCCGCCTCTGCGACCGCGTTTTCCTCGGCTTATCCTCGGCTGCTGATCTCTCGTTCATGGAGGTTTGCAGAGGCTCCACAATTCAGCTATTGAATTTCGCCGATGCCGTCGCGATCGGGAGCCGAGCGCCGGAGCGGTTGTTCAAGGTGCTCGACGTTTACGAGACGGTGAGGGATTTGATGCCCGAATTCGACCTAATTTTTTCTGATCAGTATTGTGTTTCTTTGAGGAATGAAGCGGTGACGATTTGGAAAAGATTAGGTGAAGCAATTAGGGGGATTTTCATGGAATTGGAGAATTTGATCCGTCGAGATCCGGCTAAGGAGCCTGTCCCTGGAGGCAGAATGCATCCCATCACGCGATACGTGATGAATTATCTCCGCGCTGCTTGCCGCGCTAGGCAGACATTAGAGCAGGTTTTTGAAGAGAGCGTTGGTACTCCTGGAAGCAATCTTGATTACAGAAAAGGGGATGACGCGGCCTTGGCTTCGTCATCCTCGTTAGCCGTCCAGATGGCGTGGATCATGGAGCTGTTGGAGAGTAATTTGGAGGCGAAGTCGAAGATCTACAGGGATCCCGCTTTGTGTGCTGTGTTCATGATGAACAACGGGAGGTACATTGTGCAGAAGGCGAAGGATAACGAGCTGGGGACGCTGTTAGGTGAGGATTGGATTAGGAAACACGCGGCAAAGGTGAGGCAGTATCATGTAAATTACCAGAGAAGTTCTTGGAGCAAGGTTTTGGGGGTTTTGAAGGTTGATAGCAACTCGATGTCGCCTAATGAGACGTCGAAGAACATGAAGGACAAGCTGAAGCTGTTCAATTCGTACTTTGAGGAGATTTGCAAGACGCAGTCTTCTTGGATGATATTTGATGATCAGTTGAAGGATGAGGTGAGGGGTTCGATTACGGGGACGTTGTGCCCCGTGTATAGGAGCTTCGTGGCTAGGCTGCAGGGGGCTTCGGATAGTGGTAAGAATGCGGATAGGTATATCAGGTTTAGTGTGGAGGACGTTGAGGCGCGGATCGGCCTGCTCTTTATGGGAGGCAGCAATGGAAGAAGGTAAGACTAAGACCATTGCAAGTATAAAACTGTGTGATCTTTGTTTTGTTTGTTGTATTGTATGATGGTATACATGATTTTAGTTATGTCAGTCTTGGCCCTGTTGATCTGCGACAACTCTTTACACGAATTGTATGTTGAAATTGATACTATAATCGTGGTATGTTGAGATGTATGTATAATTTTGTACTCCCATTTTCTTGAAGCTGCTTCTGAGAAGAGTTTTTTTTATTGTGAGATTCTTGGCTGCACTGACTTGATTTTTTAATGTTGAGCTTAAGAATTTGTGTGTTAAACTAGGGTGATGAGAAGATAAAGATCAAGAACAGAGTTACTTGATATTTGTATTATTTGAGTGTGTATTGTGCTTTTTTCATTCTAGATTTAGATAAATCATGGCATTTTGGGTTATCATCCCACTTACAAATAAAATAAACATGAGACGTAATTGGATAGCTTTTGGTAATCCACTCTTATCAACAAATAATCGAGACTTCCAAGCAACGTCAGACCATAGTGCACGTACACCTAAAACAGTAGCCACTTTATTAGAGTGATGTACCTATGAAACCCAATTTTTTCTTGACACAATTCACAATTTTTTTCTATTTTTCTCACTAACTATATACCTTCTCTATTTTTCTCACTAACTATATACTGTTATTATATATAACAATTATTATGTATATATAAAGAAAGAAAAATATACATACAAAGACAAAATAACTAAAAATGAGGGAAAGAAAAAAACAAACTTTTTGTAGGAGTCGGCTTCTTGTTTTCAACTTTTATGCAGTTGGGGTCCAAACTTTTGTATCCTAAGAAAGTTGACATTGGAGGCATTCTTATGCATCTATCGCCTCTGTTCATGAATAAATGTCTATAATAATAAGAAAATAGGTAAATTTGATAAAGTAAAATATGAAGTTTGGCATAGGACATTTATTAGAAGATATTTTTTACCTCCTAACGGGATATATATATATATATATATATATAGATAGAGAGAGAGAGAGAGAGAGAGAGGGATCAAATAGATCAGGCGCGAGATAGTATGTAGATCTCAATCTCATCCACTCATCTAATAGATCCTATGGTTCAGATTTTTTTGAACTTTTTAAGCTTAATTTCGCTAATTTTCGCTTCATTATGGGTAGATTAGTAATTTGATTTGTTATGTGATTGCGAAAAACAAACAATGCATTTAGTTGAACTGGATAATGCATTCAAATGAACAAAAAATGCATGCAGTTGAAAAGAATAATGCATGTGATTGGAAGCTCGAGCCTAGCGCACGGGCGCGCCAACAGGTGCTCGTGCTCATGAAAACACACTCAGTGCTCGCTTGTTCGCACACCTACCGGTTGGGAGCGATGCAGTTTTATGTTCAAGTGAATGCAGTGTTATGTTATTTCATATGTATTTTTTATGTTTTGTTGTGGCTCTTCCAAACCCAGTCGTCTACCCAACGTTGGCGTGCACCAGCGTCCTTACCAGTCGAAGCCCGTCGTCCTACCGGTAGCTCGCTTGCTGCACCAGTGCCGGTTGGCGCGATGCGATTTATGTTCATTTAAATGCATTGTCATGTTATTCTGTATGCATATATCGTGTTTTGTTGTGCCTCAACCCAAATTCAACGGAGACCAACGTCATGGACTCCCTACCAGTAGTGGCGGGCACCCAGTGCCATTGGGTGCCTTTCCATTTTGCCCTTGGCGAAAATGGGTTCACGTGTCAAATTTTGGTGCGTCACGTGTTCAAAATGGGTGGTCAGATTGAGATTACATACTATCTCGGGGTAGATACGGGACCCAACCTATATATATATATATATATATATATATATATATATATATATATCTATCTCGCAAAATGCATCTAACACCTATGTTTTTCCAAAATGCAATAACTCTCCGCCCTTTTAATAAATAGCCTAAACCCCTTCAAGTTGTTGATAAGTTCTGCAAAAATTTACATTTCTACCAAATGTAATATAACTTCTCTAACCGTTAATCAATATACAAGCAAATGATCATTGTTTAGCCCACCTCCTAGTTAAGTTCTCTTACAAGAGAGTAAGTCATTGAACACCACACTCATTTACTCCAAATAGTAATTTTGTAACCCTCCCCAAGTATATTTGCACAAATATATAATTTTCATAAAACAGTTACTTATATTCATAACATACATCACCACCAACCCTGTATATCGATAGTATTAAGTTTTTTCTTTATTATTATTTTTTAATTTTTTCTTTGCCGTTATCGAATATGTTGACAATTTTAGATGTCATCGTGGTTTTCCCTGATTCTAATATTGTTCAAGTTCTGTATGTACTTTTTAATACATTGACATGTATTTTTAAGCCATCTTTTATACATGAATGTTCCTTATTCTTTTGATATTATCTTTGAATCTGATTTATGCATGTACCTTAATTTTTATGAATACTTATAATTGAGCTAGAGGAAGTAGCTTATTAATTAAGCACATAAATCTGATCAACTATTGTTATATCATAAATTCAATATTATAGCAAAATTTATCAAGATGCACTAAGAACCGGTTCACCTTTTATTTTTCTTAGTTAAAAATACCCTTCGAATTGGTAATCAAATAAAAAGTGTACTTACTTTATTATTTTCTAAAAATTGTGGTAATTAATTATACTAGCGGAAATGCATATTTAACTCCTTGTACTTTTTATGTTTTCAATTGAGTCCGTGTGTTAAAATTAAGTCATTGTTTCCAAATTAGGCCTCTATAATTTTAATAAATTTTAAAATTAGATTTTAGTGCTACATCCAAAGTAACAACCTAATTTTAACATAAACAAAAGCCATAAACTTAAATTAAACAAACGAAAGTGCATGGATCCAAATTTTCCAAAAACAAAAGTGAAATATATGATATGTACAGTGACCCAATTAAAAAAGAATGAAAAGTATAACGCCCTAACATTCTTTATTCTTTTATTCTACGTAACAGTAGACTCTAGGATTTACATTTGTATAGATATATACATATATTATATCTCTTTCTATGTATTAATTTCGTTAGATTGATTGGATGATAGGTGTGATGATTCAGTTCATTTTAAGTTGAGTAAGCCCAAACTGGAAGATATGTACGATGATTTGCTCCGTATTCGTGGGCTTAAGTTCCGTAAGCCCAAATTGCATCATCACCGTTACGATGATTTACTTCATATCAAAGGCCTCAAATTCAGCAAGCCCATTATGGCCCAACTACGTCGGGCGAGGTATAAAAGCTTCTAACACATTTATCATTCATGCTTCTTCTCACTCCCTTTTCTAAACCTTTGCTCCCAACAATTTTGCTCCCATTTCTAGCAGCCACAAGCCGAGTGTCGGACGGAAATAGGTTATAATCTAGTCGAGTTGAGTATAGATTAATAAATTTTATATAACTATTATTATATAGTTAGTAAAGTATAAACATAAAAATTCATGTACATCCGTCCGCACAATGTGAACGGATAAAATTATCATTTACTATTAAAAAAGTATCATTTACATTAAAGAAAAATATAATTAACTTAAATATCATTTACATTGAAAAAATATCAAAATCCATATATACAAACGGATATACATGAGACCCCCTCAAGTATATTTATTTGGCTTGTTTATGCTGTTGGGCCAAACCAACTAGCGAGCTGTTGAACGCCTCGGTTGGCTAATTGATATTATAAGAGACGATTTGGTGGTTTAATTTTATCTGTTTGCTTTGGTTTAAAAAAAAACAAGCTAGCGTCTAACCATTCGATCATCAAACATAATTCATAATAGCATATGGATTAGCTTCCATTAAAATAATATCTAATTGTTTTAATGTAAGAAAACGACAAACCAAATCCTCGACCTCCACGGCGGTATCCAAAATAATCATATAATATTTATAAAATAATCTAGATTTTCAGTTTTGCCAAATTTAAAATTTGAAATCGAACTAGGGATAATAATTTCGACGAGCTTTACAGAATCATGCATGATATCCTTGAAACTAATATTGAGATTCTAAAATTAATAAGGGAATTCGTGGGGTAGAAATATTAATATTTATGTCTAGGAAATCTCATATCTAACCAACTCTAGATTTCTCTCTCTTAATATACATCATAAATTATGATCAAGAATATGTCAAACTTACAAATCAGTAAAAGTCAAAATCTGATTTATTCAATTTTCTCCAACTTCAAATAAAGGAATAAAATTAATAAATTAGACTTTGATTTTTATGTAATTTATAAATTTGATAATTAATTAATTATAACTTATTAAGTATAAGAGAAAAACAAAATGAATGAAATTAATTGCTAAAGTTAACTATACATCAACGATACTACAATAGTTGCAAGGTTTAACAAATTGAAATAAGGTAAGCTATAGAAGCACAATATTATTCAGAGTTACGTGTATACGTGCGATAATATTAATGGCATACTTTAATTAATCCTGACAATTATGGAGCTATTCTATAATTTTGTCACTTAATCTTTTTTTTAAATTCATGGAAGACCCGTAATCATTATTTTCGGTGCGTATTAAGTAAACATCACGTTTATATACTATAGTCTGCAAACCGCATATAATGAGTCACACTTGAAAAATCAAATGTAACATACTCAAACTTATTGAGACATTAGTGGAGTTCCAACATGTGGCTTTTAAGCCATGAGAACCCTCAATATCGTATATGTTCATTCATAGTCATTCATTGGACGTATAATTTGACTAAAATATTACACTAAGAGACAATTAATCAAGTCAATAATTGCACTAAACCAATCTTAAAATTGTCATTACGTGCACATGGGCATCATCCCACGTTGTAAGCAATGAAGACAAAATTTGTGGTTAAGGAAATTGACAACAAATTACGATAAGATCTACTCAACAAGAAATAATTAATTATATATATCTTATAATTGATTCTTTTGGGACCGAGACTTTTGACCTCGAGCGTTAACCACTCTACCACTGTAACCAACACACACAAACAATAATAGATTCTTTTTGGAGGGTATATGTAGTTATTGTTAGCCATACGTAAACACTCTTCTATTTCGTATGTGTATCGCATATTAATTAGAAGCGTTATTTTAGCAGTATACTTTGTGATAAATTAACAATAAAACCTAAACCATGCAATTTTATCCTCTTCCATATATATATATATATATATATATATATATATATATATATATATATATATATATATAGGGGATGGTTCCGTGAGAATGGAAATAACTATAGGAAATATGAATAGATATGTAAGTCTAGCATATCTTTCATATTTGTGTAACATAATCAATTATTATGTTGCACATATTAGTTTAGCACATATTTCATCTTTTCGTAGCACATATGCTAAATATATTAGTTTAACACATCTTTCATTCAGTAACAGAAGACAAGAAGGGTTCTAGTCTTTGCACAATAATCCGTGTAGCACACACAACACAAAATTGTAGCACAACCGAAATTAAATCTTAACCATTGTTCCAGCGAATCAAAGGCCCAGATACATTCATATTTCCTACAAAATTATTCATTCCTACCTGATCCATCTCCTATATATATATGTGTGTGTGTGTGTGTGTGCGCGCGCGCGTGCGTGTGTGTGTATTAATTATAATTTACAATAACTTCTACACACATAATTATCATGTATTAATATATAATATTATTATATAAATTAAAACGATTTTCAATAAAACAACTTGATTAAACAAGAAAGTTATTAATGAAATGAAGAAATCCAATTATAAATTGGTGGTGCTATTGGCACAGTATTTAACCAACCCGAGTACTGTATTATTTATGACTGTGTATTTATTTATCATGCATAATTATATTCCTTCAAAAAAACATTCATAATTATATTGTATATATTTTTTATTACATGGGAAAAAACACAAAACACAAGGCGAGACTGCCGGTTTAAATTAATGGATTCCCTAATATCAATAATGATTATGACTAATTAGTACAAACCTTAGTTTTTGAACTTAATATCGCTCGTGCAAATCCCTATATATTATCTGGTAATTTATTTTATTATGATTTTAGTATAATTAAGATACGATTGGTGGTTAGTTCAATATAATGAAGCCTTGGCCGGCGGTGTACAAGCACCAGGAAACTTCCTCATAATAAAACTAAAAGAATTAGATATTAAATTAGGAAGAAAATATTTACTTTTTCTTTCTATATATAATTATATACATACGGGAAATATTTCTATACATCTAACCTAAATACTTGCTAATTTGGATGATGACATATAAGTTGATGATGCATTTATGCAAAAATAACTCATTTTTACACGTCTATTATTTATATAATTGCTACATAAAAAGGTTCACTTTATATTGTGTTGAATTTGAATTTACCCACGTTGGGACTTGGAGTGACAAAAATAAAATAAAATAAAATAAAATATAAACAAATCATAGTACCCTTTAGTTAATCAAAATGAAATCCACCTTTGAGATTTCATATGGATAAAAAACTAACTGGTAATTATAAACAATCTGAAAGATTCCGCTCGATTCGAAGTGATCATCAGAACTGAAAATGGTTTAGTTGGAAAAAAAATATTATGGATTTACCATGTTATTTAAATATTTAATGACATAATTAATATGAAAAATGCAAGTATACTATGTATATATACACACACACACGTACAGTTATATTATTAATTATGCTAAACTACAAAGTAGAATCAGCAAACCTTATTGTCTTATTGAGAACTTCATTTAATTATCATATTTACAAGATCACCATAGATCAAAGACAGCTGGAAGTTTTGGAACTATGCAGATTAATAAGTGCACAAATCTACTATAAAATTCTGGATTTGGAAGAAAATGATGTATTAATGCCTGAGATTCCATCGGTGGATATAATATTTTTTTCATTTTGTACTTAATAGTTTAGGTATCTTTATATGTACGTAGTAGTACGTGAAAAAATGATCTATATGTTTTAACTACATATTTATTTATTTATTTTTATTTAGAAAGTTAAGTAGATATTTTTTTCTAAATAATATAACCAATTTAATTTTTTGAATAAGATGAAAAATAATTTTTATGAGTCATTTCGTGCTATTAATTTTGCCAATTAATACATGATATTTATAAGATAGAGGCATATAGAGTTCTTAAAAGAGGGGGGATCTCATGGAGTTAATATTTATAGAAATTTATACGTTTGTCGATCGAACTAATCTATAAAATATATATTGATGTTAAAAAAAGTTAACAATTGATACTAGTGAATTACTAAAAGATCATTATAAGTTTATATTCCACCATAATATATCGGGCCAAATTGGTCAAATATGTAGGATCTGTCTCGTTAGTATGGTTTGTGACTCCGGTATACAGGATCAACCCTCATATATAGCAATTGGAGCAATGACCCAAGGTCCCCAAATTTAAGGGATCCCAGATTTATAAAATAAGCCTACCTATAAATTATAAGACTATTGTATTAATTATATAGCCTCTCAAAAAAAAAATCTTAAACCAACGACTTTAATGACTGAAAATTGTTCTCACGTTCTCACTTTAAATAAAGTTTATATTTGAACATATTCATATATATTTAAATATAACTAAACACGGGTCCACTGTTACACTCAATACAGTTTCTCATTCCTATATAAACCCCAATTCCCAACTTCACATGAACTCTTAGACACAATAATCAATTCATAGAAACCCTCAAAACAAATCAAACTCATCAAATCATGGGTAACAGTAACATCCTAAGGTGTTGTTTGGCATGCATTCTTCCATGCGGAGCTCTTGATTTGATCCGAATCGTACACTCAAACGGGTATGTCGAAGAATTAACGGGTCGGGTCACCGCCGGCGATGTCCTCAAGAACTACCCGGATCACGTCCTTTCGAAGCCGTGCGCCGGCGGCGCCTCCCGCCGGATCCTCATCATCTCGCACGAATCGGACCTCAAACGGGGCTCCATTTACTTCTTGGTACCTTCCTCTTCTTTGCCAGCTGCTCATCCGAAGAGTAAGCAGACGTATAACTCTTCAAAGCAGAGGATTGTTAAGGCGGCCGCGGCAGAAAAGAAGAAGCCGCGCCTCCGCCACCAGAAGGTTACGGCAGGAGAGTGGCAACCGCATTTGGACAGCATTTCTGAGAGTTTTTGACGATTTTCCGGCAGCTCCGCCGTCTTTTTTTTTTTTCCGGGCACAACTCCCTATTTTTGCATGGGGTGATTTTTGTTAGAAAATCAAATTAAATCTGTGAATACCCAATTTTAAAATCTTTTATTTTTCACCATGGATCTCTGCCTGCATGTTTACAATTGCAGAGACGAGTTTATACTTTTGCAACTTTATGTTTTCTATACAGTTAATGAATGCAAGTGAGATTATTTATCTTCATTTTCCGTCGTATTTTAGTTTTGTCGTTTATATGTAATAGGTACTCATATCGCATGCATTAATAAGTTTAAAATACAATAGAAATAATGAATTCGAATAAAGGATGGAGAAATTGAATTGAGAAAAGTGATAAATAAAAAAAAATTACTTCAATCTCCTCGTAGAATCGAATAGTATATATAAAAGAAAAGTAAAATAAAAACGAATGAATTGTACATCAATAATGTCGTCAAAATATGTTTTAATTTAATTATTATGGGTATACCTATAATTAAATATTAAAATATATAAAAGAAAAGTAAAATAAAAACGAATGAATTGTACATCAATAATGTCGTCAAAATAAGTTGGGCCTTGATTTTAATTTAATTATTATGGGTATACCTAATTAAATATTTAATTTTAATTCCCTCATTCCGCGGGAGACAGATATATGTCAGCTGGCTAGCATCTTCATGCTCATATCTTCGGATGTAATTAATTATAAAAGTCAAATTATCCCTAGTCAACTGAAAATTAATCGTAAAATATTTGTTCGAATATAGTTTTATTCTGAATTCTATTTTAACAAAAATTCAACATAATTATTTTCTTCTAAATATACATTTCAATGTCCAATTGAGACCATTTATTTAAGACATATACAGCATCACATATATATAGGAGAAATTTGAAGTTTGAAATTTATAAAATCACAACATTTGGCGAACTTTTTACGATTACACATTCACATTTATATAGAATTAAAGATTTTTAAATCTTAAAAAAAAATTAGAAAAAAAAAAGAAAACGGGAAAATCGTAGTTGTATTAATTATATATAGTCCAGTCTGCATTATTCTGTAGTCACATGGATACCTTCAACTTGATACAACCTATATTTGCCGAAAAATTACGATCACGTGGTTTCTTCTTTTGGATTACTCTTTACATATTTAAATGGTGCAATTAATTTTTTTTTCTAAATGATATACTGACTCAGTACTGCATACATACGTTGGTCCTAATCCCTAAAGGGGCACAGATATATGATACACAAAATTCACGTGGACAGCGAGCCAATGCTGTTAACGAGGTGTCTCTGATTTTGTCACAGTAAACCATGTCGATCATCTCCAATAAAGGGCAGCCGTCAGCAATGGCTAAGATGCCTAGATCAGTTGTCTCCATACACCTGTGGTAGATATATAGATATGGTGAAAACTAGAGGAAGATTTTGTTATGATCCAATCTTCACTAATCAAACAGACGTACAAAATAGGAAGAAATTGAAGAAAATACAACATGAAAGCATATTGTCACCTGTATAGGTCAAGGTCGATCTGTAAGATTTTGCCAACGGCTTCTCACATGAGAGAGGCCGCGATCCGTGATGTTTGCACACAATCCAGGCTTTCGCTTCTTGAGTTTGGAATATCTTGAGATTGCCTCCAAACCTAAATCAAGAAACCAAAACCAGAAAAAAAGATGAATTCCAACCTTCATCATTGATCTCAGTCTCTGTGGAGTCAGCATCCTCGAGAGACTGGCAACATGTCCCTATCAAAACAAAGGCTTCTTTTGACACTAACTCCAGTTCTCGATTCTAAGGGAAGTGAGGTGTGGGCACGAATTTGTGGTGGTGTCGATTGAGGTGTCTGTTATCTCCTGACAGCACATGACATCCAACTTCCTCAGCGGCCGGTGCTAAGCAATGCAGGAGAGACCCTCGTCTCCTACCCCGTTGCACTTGAAGAAGCTCAGCTCCTTCAAGGATGCACAGCAGCTAGCTATACTTTTCATCAGAGCAAATGAGACGCAACAGCCATCTAATTTTATAGTCTGAAGTTCAGACAATTTGTAGAAGCATTTTGTCAGATCTGAGATGACCTAAACACCATAATCATGATTGTACGAACCATGAAATTTGGCTAAATACTATTATAGAACTAAAATAACAGATATTACACTTATAGAAAAGCAATAAGCTAAGTTAAGCTGGTGCAAAAAACTAGCATCACTGATCAGAGAAACTAAGGCATTACACGAAATGTTGCTGCAGTGGGACACCTGAAGATCACGTAGGCGAACCATATGTTATAAAACGCCTTGATTAACTCGACTTTTAGTATCCAACTAAAACTACATTTATACGACGTACCTCTAAGGACTTGGAGCCTTGTTTTAGATTCTTGAGGCTGTCATCATCGAAGCCAACGAGGGCAAACTCTTTCAGATTCTCCAGCTGCAGGACAGGCGATACGCCCTTATCCATTGTCTGCACACAAAAGCAGCCATTTTCGGAGATTCAGAAACAGGTTGAGGCTAAGGCCAGATCATGTTTGCATATGCAACCAACACAAAATCACAGATAAATCCACAAAAACATAAAATCAAGATACTTTCCATACACAAATATACGAATGACGCAGGTAGCTTTCCTCTTTTTTAATGGGACAACTAACAAGAAGGGTGTTTATGCCACACATATGGCAATGGATCTTCATTACCTTCTTAAATTCAAAACGAAAAGAAAAAATAAAGAGTTGTCCTTTTTAATGGACTAACGATAAATAATCGTCAAAACAGACCTAAATCACCACCGCATGACCACATTCAACTCCAAATTACAAAAAAGGAAGTATTCAAGATACTTGAAAGGTAAAATTACATGAAGCTTCCTACAATATTCCTATATACTCATCCATAACAAAAAGATTGTTAATTTTAACGAACATTGAGTAGGACCACACTAGAGAACATAAAATTTCACAAACCTCTGATGAAGAAAGCGGACCTTAATTTCGATACGCACTAAACAGGAAGGGTTAATTGTTAATTAATGCACAAATTTTCACTCATTTTGCAAGTTTAACACGACCTTTAAAACATTGCATCAATATAACTACCTCTCAATTGTTGCAAAATTAACACCCTCAAATTTTTTTAGTCACCCGAAAGTTGATACAACATATCTCACTGCACCCAATGTCACCAAAGTGCGGTTGCATGGCCTCGGTATTTCTATACGATTAGTATTGCACTCACACCACAAACCTCTCAGTGAACGAAAAAATCAAGGTTGTTGTTTTGCAACAAACTAAAAGAGGGAAACATTATTGCAACGTTTTTAAAGATCGTGTTAAAATTGCAATAAAAATTGACAATTAGTCCAAAAGGAAAAAAGGTACGGTTGATTGTCGGAAATAACAAATTTGCAATTTTCAAACGACTTTTACGGGCAAATAAGAGAGATCCAAATCTTGAAGCTCCCTGCATTTATTCGCAAGCAATCCAACACCAAGATCAGCTACTCTAACACACTATCTCAAACAAACGAGCTTCAGCTTGCACCCAACGGCAAATGCATCCAATCCCAATATCCGACTGTAGGTCATGGCTTCTTCTTCTTTCCTTTTTTTTGGGGAGTGGTTTGGTTTTGGATAATGGAGATGAAGATTTTGGTTGAGATGAAACAAAAGGGAAGAGAGAGAGCAGTGAGATTAAACTAATTTTTTAACTGGAAAAACAGTGGTCTAATGGGGAAGAGAGAGAGCACTATCATCTTTCTTTCTCTCTTTTCATTTTAATATTTTGCATTTTGTTGTTATGGGTGCAACAAACAGCTATCCAATTTTTCTTGTTTTCTGAAATAATAAACCGAAGGCAGCAGCATTCGGTTATTATGATTTATGAGTCACTACCATTATATCATAAACTCACACTTTTTCATAAATCTATAATTCTATCTTGAAAGAAGATATTCAAAAAAAAAAAAAAAACTACCATTATATCATAAACACACTTTTTCATAAATCTATAATTCTATCTTGAATTATTCCCACACGATTTAATCTAATGCCACGTAAGATCAAAATGATGTCACTTCAAGGTTAAAAAATTAAATTTACACATGTATTTTTCCACAACAATTCTACTCAATTTCAAATGCTGAAAAAATTTGCCTATTGATTAAAATCGATATTTCACGATCAAATTAAAAATGGATAATAATTTGAAATATATTAGAGTATTTAGCCCAATATACTCCAGCTATCACAATTTATTGGCTTAGGACTAACATGTCATATACTAAGATATTATTTATAAATTATACCTAGTAATTTGAATTGTTAAGAATCTAGGAATCATGATTGCATGACATCTTTGCAAAATGCTCCCTAAAGTTTGCAAATTCTGTCAAAAACCATAAATTCAAAATGCAAGTAAACCCTCAATAGAAATAGATAAGGGGAAGAAAATGGGAACAGAAGAAACAAGCTCTTAGTAGCTTAAAAAATGTACATAAATCTCAACAGCAGAAATCTACCATAAATGATAGAGGATTCAATCAAACAGCTAAAACCTCAATACCATTTTCCACTCTTCCTGCGCCTCCCGATAAGAGTAACTGGAGCAACACCAAACAAAGGTTTCATCGATTTCAAAACGAGTCGTGTCGACTAGAACAAGGATCAGGCTGTTCTTCTCACAAATGTAGTTAGGCAAAGCATATGCAGTTGCAGAACTATTACACTTACTTGACATTAACAGATAGGCAGCAGTCAGCCACAACACAGAACCCTTATTTTTTGGCATAAGTGATCACCATGGCATTCTGGGGATTTATTTTGAAGCCTTGAAGGTCCTGCATGGCAACTGAAGATTGCGAATCATCTTCAAATTCTACAAAGGCAATACCTGGCTTCGCGTCAACCATCCGAACTTCTCTAAAGCCGGGGTACTGTTTGAAAAGCAACTCTAGCATCATGCTGTTTGTTTCATAAGGTAGATTTTGTATGAAGAGTATGTTGTTGGGGTCGGCTGCTGCTTCTTGTGCGAATGGCTTAGCTTGCCGAGAGGCAGCCTACAATACAAAAAGAAATACTTGTTTACAGGAAAGTTTCATAAACCAAACAAAAGGTAGGTCAAAATGTATGACCGAGGAATCAGATCACATTATATTACAGCCAAGTGCCAACAGATTCGTGATAACTTTTGCCTAATAAGCATGTATTAACTCAAATATGTACTATTGACAGCACTTGTGCTCGTATCGACCCACAAAGATCTTACAAGGCTGCAGGGACGTGTAGTAGACAGTGGTAAAAGCAATTTTCTAATTGCTATATAATATTCTAAACAACTGCACAAAGGTTGTTCAAAAAATAGGAGTTTTATAAAAACAAGTATTAGGCTTCAGAAAGGTTGTGATGGACGTTGTAGTAATAAATAAAGCATTAGCCAACAGATGGTCTAATGTAAAGTCTGCTGAGAGAGGTTACACAGTTTGGCTCCAAAATAAAAGACTATTTCATTTAATAATATGAATTGCAAACACAGTGTGACGTAACTGTACCACAAAAACTTCAGATCTCAGTTGCGTAATATTGAAGCAAGCAAATAACTCAAAGCCCTTTATACACCCATATGAAGTGAAAAGCCTAATCATAAGAACCCAAAAAGAGCTTGATGGCTTAGGGTACTGAGTAATGAGTGAAGGAAAGAAACTAGTTGCTTATTTTTCATGAGAGCCATGCATGAGCTTCACATAACCAAGCTATCGCTGCTTAATATGTCATATCACTTTCACAAATATATTGTTTGTGAAGGAAAAGTCAGTTAAATGAAGCATAGCTTACAGCTGGGCCTCCATTCATATCAGCTCTTGGACCACTAGCAGTAGGAGGTGGCTGACCCTCTTCACCATGTTTCTTTCTCTCAGCTGGATAAACCAAAAGAAAAAAATTTGTAAGTCCAAAATATTTTGCAAATGACTCTTGGATGTGACAATTTAAATGCTTCAAGAGAACTTTCAATAAAGCTGCCAAAGTCTATGTATTTTTATGGTGTCTTCACAAATGAGATGAGAACATAATATAACAAAAGCTAGGCTGGCATCAAAGCAAGCTACAAGCATTTAATCCAACCTTCCAACCACGAGAAAAAAATGATCTTTGAGGAAACACGTTGATTTATTGTTGTGTTTCTCAATAAACCACATAACAAACTGCCACAGTCACAAACATTTTTTCAAGGGGATTTGAAATTACAAAAATTAAATTTTACGACATACACTCCCCACAAATGTTTTAGAAGAACTTGGAGAACATAAACAAATGATATCAAAGTTCACAAACAAAATTGGAACTGGATTAAAATTGACTTAGCATGACAGAAGCTTCACCTTTTTCCTCTTGTTTCTTTTTCTTGTCATAGGTACCTTCTGCTTTAGCAATGCAATCTGATTTCGCTTTAGCATATTGAATCCTCTGTGTGACAAGTAAACAATTAGAAATGAAATGTCAATAAAGCAAACATACATAAATACAAAGAGATTGTGGGTATTACATGAGTGGAGCTACACACTAAACTTTGAGGGGTTGACCAGTCTTTTTTTTTTGGGGGCTAACTCAACAAAATAATATAGAACAACATTTCATAACAAAATATACATAGAAAACATGAAATCTAGTAGTATATAGCAACAGACTACAGTGAATTAAATTATGACAGGAAACTAGTCTCAAAGTAGTCGATTGGTAACACAGGGAGAACCAAAAGAAATGTAACCTCACGGCCTCAAACCTTACTGACGGGCTCAAATGAATTTGTCTTAAATAAACATTAAACATTAAACCATAGTAAATGCACAAGTTTCACCTACAAACATTATGCAGAACATATACTGTCATACGCTTACTCACCAGGGTTTTCGTAAAACTGGAAGTTTTGCATCTGTCGTACAGCATTGCTTGCAGCTGTCACTTCGCTGAACACAATCCATGCCTGCCCCCGAAGCTTTGGAGTTTTTAATGCAACCACATCCAAAATCCTTCCATACTGCGAGAACAAGGCATAAAGAGATCTCTTCAGCTCTGTCCAGAGTATTAAAGACAAGGCACCAACGTCAGCATAAAAATCCATGAATATTAGTTGATGACCCTATGCAGGAGCAATAATTCCAATTATATAAAACCCTATCTAGAACAATTCGCAAAACAATCATAATGTTGTATTTCCTTTAGATCACCACTGGAAATTAAATTTAAATGACCTATCTTGAAATCCATTATATATACCAAGTTGTATCAGCAATCGCACAGGAAATTTAGCATAAACCGGAATATTGCGAAAAAAATCACTCAAATCACAAAAACTATAGCACATTCTTCAACACCACAGTATATACTTTAACACGATGCCCTCACAGCTGCAATGTTAAGACTACGCTATCTGTACCGTAAATCAAACAATCATCACAATACGCTACACCAGTTCCCAGAAACTGCCAAATGTTTAATACTCAAACTCATAGAGACGAAAAGAGCTAGAAAGAGCGAAACGGGCCCTAATTGAAAATCAAAATGCCAGAGCATAAACCCTAATTTAGCTAAAAACGAGAAAGAAGGGAAATGGACCTTCTTTCTTGACTTTCTCGTTTATATTCCGAATGTAAATGGTCTGGTTAGGAGGTATATCAGTTGTAAGCATCTTCGCCGCCGCAGCCGACGTTTTAATTCGCCGCCGCTGTTTGTGTTACTGAGTGTGAGCGACCTATCGAAAGAAAAACGGTAGAAAAACGCACTTGAAATAAATTTCGGCTGTGTCTGTGTGAATCAGTTAATGAGAAATACTAAGGTGGGCCGGGCCACATGTTGCACTTTTGAATGAACCCGATCAGGCCCGTATTTCCCACTAATAAAGTTATATTTGTAATTATAAAAACATTTTAAAGGTCTTAATGGAAATTGCAAATCCGAAGCGGCTTGTGAAAATTGCAAATCCAAGGTGCCATTTTGCATACAGCTACTGTGTAGTCTGTGTTTGCTATTTCTTTCATTCTTTCTTTTTTTTGTTATATTTAGTTATTAGAGTTTTGTTTTTAGTTTGTTTAGTTATCTTATTATAATTTTATTCCATACATCGCTTTTAAAGTCTTGTGAAAAAATTTAAATTCGAGTAAATATTGTATTAGTTGACTGTAGGTAATACCTGGTAGTAAATATGAATAAATAAGACATTAAAATTACTAAGATATAGGTTGATATTGGCAATCAATACTCAATATAATTAAGGTTACTTGTAATCAAGAGATTATATATGAAGTTCATCCCCTAAAGATGAGTATGTGAAACTCAAATCATTCATCCTTTTTTTTCACATTATACAATCTTCATTAGAGCCAACACTGTGGTTGATCACTTGGGGGAAAAAAAAGTCGCAGTACGCGCCGCAAATCTCCTCAGCGAGAGCCGCCACGGAAGCCAAGTCCGCCGCGGAATTCAGCGGCGAGAGATCGATCGGTGGGATGTTTTGCGCTTCAATGGAGCGAGGTTTGGGCCTGAGCTCGACGGCTTGGATGAAAGCAGAGTCGAATTCCACCAGGATGAGAAAACTTGAAGGTTCAATTGATTATTCTTTAAATCCAAAAGAAATTTAAAAACTTCGTTATATAGTCTTCAAATTGATTGTCTATATATATTTTAGCACAATTAGGCCCCTTCGCTCGCCCTTCAAATAAATTCATCGGCAACCACATAATCGATAGTGAGACTAGAGATGACACTACAGACTCTATCCGACCCGAAAATTAAACATTCAATTGGAAAAGTCTGAATTTTGGGCTGGACTGAACCATACTTTTTAGAGTTGAAGATTTTCGCATCGGCTTATACCTTTGTTCTGACGAAGCTCGGGCCGGAAATTTTATAGCTCTAAGTGTGCATACAAGAGATAAATCAACATTTTGCAATACAGTGGCAAAGCATATATCTATCTATCTCATCTTCTATTAACAATGAATATTTTCTAAAAATTCAGAGCCTGAATATGAAGCCAATAGAAGTAGAGCTACAATATCACCTCATATCCAAAGCTTTCTTCCATCAAAGTATACAGCGATGAGACAAGCAACTAAACTACGGTCAGCAAATCCTGGAAAAATTGTAACACGAAACCGAGTTCTGGGGACGAAAACTTTCCCCATTCCAAGCTTGTACATGAGGCTAGTCTGCACAAAAATGTAGGTAAGTGTTGACTCTACTTGATTGAATTGGAATTCAAAGGAAAGAAGGCGTGGAGCTTAAATAACTCACTCAGAACGCGACCCTTTCAGTATCCCAATTGCATGGGAAAAATGGCATGAAGAGAAAGATATATAAAGGATATATATCAATCGAGTCAAGCACGGGAGTAAGAATAGAGGCACAAGAAACATTATGCTTGGAAGATTCACATTAAAAGTTAATAATGCACATATGCGCCATCTAGTTGAAGTTACCATACAAGAACTGTAAATAGAGCAACATAGAAATAACAATTTTTTGTGTTCTAAGTTGGTATAACAGCATGTAATGCATATAAATATGTATGCATCTCTCGTCTCAGTTGAAGCACAAGGACAAGATAAAGTTATGGGGTCGTGTGAATTTGATATACCTGAGCTACAATGGAATCGCCTTTGTAGATGGTGCAAGATCTCTTGAAAGGGTTGCCTTTCATCAGTAACTCAGTCTTTGAATCTTGGTCGTTTTCGTCAACAAGCAACACTCTAAACTCAGTTTCACTGGACTCATCCACTCTCTTCTCTACTGTGAATATCACTTCCTTGGCTTCACCATTTCCCTTAAAACCGTGCCATGATCCTTTCTACACGAACAAAAATATGCCGAATGAAAACAACCAAAATGCTTCAGAGAGTGATAAGAAAACCTGAGCACAACATCTAACAATACTTTCCCCAATATGTTCCACAAATATATATATTCTCACATTTTCTCAATATTATTGCAATCACAAATGCAGATCTCGGGGAGCTAGCCAACCACACATTTTCAATCAAATTTTATTGTTCTGGGGAAGTCTGGATCTAGCTATGAAGTAAACTGTGGTTGCAAAATTTTCAGCAGTTTCACAAGATGTAGCTTCTAATATGCATTGATTCTCTTCAACTGAATGCCTCTAATCCTCCCTAATCTCGATATTCGACGCCAGAAAATTGGATGTCAAAACATTTCCACCAACACAATCCCCGGATACATAAGAGGAGAGAAAACACTCAAATTCTCACCTACACAATCCACAGTTAATGTCATTCAATATGCTTGAAAGTGCAACAAATTTTGGAAATCTAACAAATTTTCACTACATCAATAAGAACTCAAACTGCATCACATCAACATATTCAACAACCCAGAAATCAATAAAGCCCACCCCAACAAACACAAAATCAGTAAAAAAACACGAGGATCATAGAGAAGCAACTCACGTCAACTCGGGTAATTGAGAAAAGGGTATTTCCAGAAGAATCGAGAAGCTGCTTCACATAATCTTGATCGCGAGCAGCTGATTTGTTCGACGATTTCTGCACTGTATAGACCGAATTTCCGGCTGAATCAGCGAATCTGACAAACCCTCGAATCCCGAGGCACTTGTATTTCTTGGACACGAATAGATCAAATGGAATTTCGGAATCGGCCGAGAGTTTGAACTGATTGAATGGTATCGTCGAGTTCTCCCCCATTAAATCATTGGTGATTGAAATAAAAACACTGAATTTAAATAAATAAATTGATGGAGTCGGAATTTTACCAAGAGTTCTTTTTGTTTATTCTTCTTTTTTGACAGAAAGTAAACATATTTGGTGGGAGGGAAAATGTAGCAGAAGTTCAATCCAAGGCCGACGAATAATTATGATTAAAAAGACTCAAAGTAGCTGTTCTTTTTCAGCACACGCTTTCAGTCAATTGTGTTTACAGTTCGAGGATTTCTTTTTAGATCTTACAGTTCGAGGATTTCTTTTTAGATCTTATTGTCTTCGTAAAACTATCTTTGGCAGCTGCGAGATAAATCCATTTGATATTCTCGAACTCATTCTCGGTGAATATTTTGGCTGGGATTAATTTTCATAACATGAGTTCTCATCAAAATCAAATCCTTAAATTTTATCTTTCATTTTATTTTGGAATAAAAACAATCTGAATTAGTCAATGTATGACTAGAACAAGCGTGTTACTTCTTAATAACACCAACAATTATTGGTTTCAATTTCTACCAATAAGGAATTCAATAATGGCAAAAATGAAATATAACTTCCGACACTAAATTGCCATTTTCGATCAAATAAAACTATTATTTCACTAATCAAAATATTTCCATTGGAAGTTATTACTTTACGGGACAAAGTCGCGAGTAGAAAACTCATTACATTGATCAGAAATCAATTTTCAATATATTTTTCCATCAACCATCATCATTCATCCCGATAAATGAAAATCATACAGACTATATCCTAAAACTTTTGCATCAACACAGCATGAATTGCTTAGTCAAATACGTGGATATTGATGATGTCATTTAAAAGATCCTACAACGAGACCTATTAACACATTAACAAGTCTTCAAACATGTTAAAACACCAGATTCTAAACAAGCAAAACTAGACTAAAGAGGGAGATTCACAGTGTGTGTGTTTAGAAGTTTAATTTTCACATGTGATGTGAAGGGATAACAAAACAAGCCGTAAACTTGCTTCCTCACCAATATGATTCTTCATCATCTCCCCCTGACTCTTCTAATTTTTCATCAGCAGCATAGTCTGACCAGTCATACGGCTCAGAATCCATGTCAGACAGACCATACAATACTTGACTTCCGTTTTGAGATCTTCAGATTGGCTCTCAGAAGTTGTACTCTCACCCTCTGATTTTTCATCAGATGACCTGCTCGTGGCTTCATCATCATCATCATCCTCGGATGTCTCTTCCTCCGGATAATCATTTACGGGATTGTTTTCAGCTGAGATTCCAAAATATGTCATTCAGGTTACTATGCCTCCCGTATCATACGCACATGTGAGAGAGAGAGAGAGAGAGAGAGAGAGAGAGAGCTACCATTAGAATCATCACTTTCATAGTCTGGATAATCCGGGCCATCATAGAAGTCTTCATCATCATCAACTTGAATCCTGATGCAGATTATTAAGTTAGACAGAGTAAATCTTTTGTAGCATAACCACTTGAAATGAAAGCCTTACATAGGAATTAGGCTAGTATAATCAGCATCCATCTCATTTACATCCTCCTCAACAGTATAGACGTCATACACATAATCATCTGAAGATGCCACATCAACAGTAGCAGATTATTGACAATAAAAAATCTTATATCGCACTCGTACGAGCGACTACAGGATATCAATCACTTCAGAACACAAGATCAACAAAAATAATGTAAAACCAACATTTAACAGTAAGATTTGATATTTAAGTAATACAACATATATATATATATATATATAGGGAGTGGATCAAATGAGAACTTCAATTTTTTTTGCGAACTATGCATAAACGTCAAGATGATGCACATAACAGTATAAAGTTGTGTACAACGAAAACTTTCTAAAATTGTTTTATTGTGCAACATTTTTAGAATGTTTTCGTTTTGCACAACTTTATAGATTTTATTCATCGACTTTATACGTCTGTGCATAGTTCTCAAATTCTCAAAAAAGATGAGTTCTCACTAGATCAAACCCCTATATATATATATATAGGAAACATCCCTGGATGTGCAAATACCACATACACTAGGAAAATAACAAATCATAGTCATACCTTGTTTGGACATAGCATCATGAATACCATGTTCAATCTCCTCAGCAGCAGTTGGCAAAACTTCTCTCAGGAGAGGCAAGAATTCAGCCATTATCTTGTACTCATCAATATCTGCATCCCTGGGGTTGAAGATTTGGGTATGAGAATGAACACATCATAGCTTGTATAATGATGTAATATCATGATTATCATCACTTGTGAAACTGCCCTACTTCTGATTTTTCACCTCAACGACATGTTCCTCAGCGACGTGCTCCTCGACATCAACCCTAAGAACATCATACAGTCGGCACATATCATATATAGCATCATCCTCCTGATCGTCTTTCTTCACCTTTCTGCTCCTCCATATTTGCTCAAAACGAGCATTTCTTGATAAAACCTTAAGGGTTGAACATAATAGGTTAAAGTGTTACGAAAGCATAACCTTAACCTGCATAATGTGAAATGAGACCTAAGGTAACATCAAGACACTATTTTTGCTAATCTATCAAAATGTGAGAAATGGGCTGCGTGGGTAATGCTCAAGGCCAAATTAGATACAAAGGAGAATATAACAGACATCCAATACATCAAACATGAAAACCAAAAAAAAACCCTAATCACAAAAAACAAAAAAACACGCGGTAGGCCAATATGCAAAAAAGATTCCTTGTTCACATATTTAACAGAGTTCACAATTGCATGCACCTTGCAGGTACATGAACAAGGAATAGTCCCAGCAGTTCTTACTTAGAGGTATTGGCCGCATGATTAATGAAACAATGACAGTTACGAAAGCATGTAATGCAAACCTAAAATGCACTATACCTCTTGCCTCTGTCTTGCTTTGACCAATAGCTGACCTTGTTTCTGAAACGTTAACATTATAACCAACTATTAGCAAGTCTTTGTATTATCCAACGGAGATACTGCAAGCAAGTCTCAGTACGAGCAACCATAAGTGTAATACCAATATCAAGTTTAATCAATGTCAAAACTCAAAAGTACAGTAGCAACAAGGTATTTATGAAACTCGCCATGTTTAATCATGACACAAACAATGGCAAGAGCAGGGATATACCCTAGAACAACTTAGTAACTTAAACTATGAAAAGGATTGTGTAACAGGAGTACTACTGAAAGAGCTTGTCTAAGCATGCAAGAAACATTTATTGGACAGTTGGGCTTAGGAGGAGGGGTGGAGGAGAGAAAGTTGGGGAGAACTCACATCGACAGTCTTCAAACTCCGTTTTCGTTCTTCAATTTTCTCTTCTGGTTTCAACTCGTCAGATGAATTAGGCTGCAGAACATATGATAAAGTACGAAACCACCAATAGCTCTCACCAGTCAGGAAATAAAACTCAAAAAATCTGCTATAATATGATCTAAATATCTTAAGCACCGCTCAACAGGAAATAACAACATATAAGACAATAGCAGTAATTTCTATAGTTACTGATTATTTATAGGGAACAGAATAACTGACCACAAAAGACCTTAGCACGTCAAATGTATCCTTGGAGCTAGTAACTGTCTCCACATGTCGTACCAGGATTTTCTGTGTCTTCAGTTCCTCCACTAAAAGATGTGAGAGGCATGATTAGCAATTGTCATAAATGAAAACGTTAACATTGCTTAGATAAAAATAGCATCTTAAAAGTTACAATAGAAATAACCTCGTAACATTTTTAACTTAAACCACTGAGACTAATTGAACAAACTATATCAGCATAGAAGACACTAAAGATTTCCACATGGAATCCTCATATGCTTGCTTTTTGCATTAGTTTGCGGTTCATGTTGCATAAATGTCAAATAGGTACCGGCCTTCAGTCACATTACAGAGTTTACACTATTTCAGTAAGTAAAATTTTCCAACCATGTCCTTTTCTACCTAACCTCTTCGCCAAGGGGTCATACCATTTTCCTCCATCCCATATGTTTCAGCAAATTAATTGTTCAAAAGCTCCAATTGTTAAAATTCCAAATCATTCAATTCTTTGATATGCAAATTTCCTTAACGTTCACATCTTACAAAAATCTAGCATTAAATTCAATAAACATGTAAAATTCAAGAAGTACAAGAACTAATTTGATCACATCCTGACAAATTTTCAAGACCAAAAATAAAACGACAATAGTAACTAAAAAAGGAAAAACATTAAACAAGCACGAAAGAAAAGATTTAGCATACCTTTGCTCGAAGAAGCATCAGATATTGATAGCTTCCCAAAATCGATCAACGGCCGCTTAAATGGCCTCTCATGGATTTCCAGCCCTAATTTGTGGAGGAAAAAAAGTTCAAAATTCAAGTTAATAAGCTTAGAGAACACAGAGAAAAGAAAAATCGCAACAAAACCACTTACAAAAAGCATCGAGCGCAGACTGAGAAACTTTTCGCTTAACCCTAACAATCACCGGCTTGTCGGCAGTTGGCGGAGCGGAGGAATTCTCCGTCATTAGTAACGGATTCGATCAATTTCGTGAATTAGGGTTCTCCAAGTATTTGCGGGAGAATTCGACCAAAGTTTTGAAATTTATCTATATATATATATATATGCAATTTAGTCTTTCGCTTTGTGTTGGTTGTATGCGGCTCGGAGATAGTAGGTCTAGATAAAATTTCGTAATTCAATTTATCCTAATAGTTTTTTAGTTGTTTTTAGATTTTCTAGTAGGTAACTTAACTGATTAATTTCAATTTTATTAGGTAAATTTTTATTTAACTACTTGTAGAATTTCTATCTTGTTGTATAGTTTGTGAGTTTTCAGAAAATAATCTAAAATTACTAATTTTTTAAGTTTCCAATAATTATATATTGTAGGGGTTATTTTTCTAGGTCTTTCTTATGATCCTAAGCTTAAATTATTTATAGCTTGTGTAATATTCTCAATATCGTGGTCAATTAGTCTATTATTTTAATTCCTTTTGAAGCAATGACTTTTATCATTTTTTCAATATTAACTTTATATTTCATACTTGAAGATTTACTCATTTTTCCTAATACTACAACACTTATTAATAAATTATTTTCTTCATAATTTGTATATCCTTTAGTTTGTATTGCAATTTTATTTTACTTATATCCCTAGTATCTTTTAAAATATTAGAGGCACAATAAAATAAATGAAAATACATATATATAGTCATCCAAGTTAAGGAATGTCAAATTATAGACACGAACATAAAAATGTCAAATTATAGCTAAGTTGTTGGTCCTATTGGTACTATTTGGTTATAATTTGACATTTTATGTTCGCGCTATAATTACATTCCTTAACTCGGACGCTATATAACTCTCTTATTCATTTCATAAAATAATGCTGAATTATATATATAAGCCACAAAGTGGCCTTTTGGCGCCTAAACCGCCAACTGCTTCAGCAATCCATCAATTTTTCTAAAAATAAATTGTTTGAAAATCCGTTGGAGAAGGCTGCAAAACTGTTGGTTAATCTATAGTATCTCGTTTGGTAGATATGTTTAGATATATCAAGATAGATAAGACATAGATGTGTATCGTAGATAATGTGAGATTGATATTGTATGTTGTTGTTTGGTAGATAAGATATAAAATATAGATAACAAACCTTGTTTGTTTGGTACATTAGATTAAAACATAGATTAAGAAACAAAATGACCAATTTAACCTTATGCCCAAAAAAAATGACAATTATACCCTATACTCTACCGCCTCTTCTGTATCAGTTCTGCGCGCCATTATCTTGCAGCATGGTTGATTCTACTGCTTTGAAATTGATTCTACTGCTTTATTTTTTTCTTTAATATTGATGTTCTGCATTTGTAAAAGCATGAACTGTTATTATTATTATTTTTCTTTAATATTATTTTTTTTCCCATTTGTCACAAAGAGCATTTTTCTGCAGTTGTTATTAACATTATGAACTTCCTTATAATGTTTGTATGTGTATATGATAATGAAAATATTAGAGAAGAAGCTGATTTGAACCTGGAGCATCTTGTTAACATTGCTAGCACCAGAACACCTTATGCAAGCTAGCGAACTTGTGTGGCTCCTCCACCGGAAAATACGGGGCAAACACACAATCCTCCGCGCATCTCCGCCTCAGGAGCTTGCACGCCGCGCACGGCGACGCCGCACCTTGTTTTCTGCTACTGCTCTCCTTCATCACTACCCAGAACCAGATAACTCTCTCTATATATATATATATATGTATATATATATATATATATATATATATATATCAATCTCTCTCTTAATTAGGAATAGATAATTCTAGGAGGTGTGTTTAGAAGTGAGATCACAATAAAATATTTCTTATACAATTTAGTACATTTCATCATGCTTGGTCTTTACTCGGCACCGGATATCCTTTATTACAAATGATATTACATCTTTTGAGGCAGAGGTATGAGGGGTAGAATAGTCACACGTTGGATAGGATAAAACCCAAGATACCCAAACTTGAGTCGCATTGGTGATGGGTAAGCGGCTCTCAACAGTGATTTAGCAACGGGCTGGATGTTTCAACGCGGGCTCCCCAGATTCCTAAGTAGGATACCAAACAGCCGGTTTACCCAAGATACCTACGCTATCTTGGGTTAATCTAGTCGTTTGGGCCCAAGCTTACGTTTGCCCTCTATAAATGAATGATTCTCACCTCCCCAAACAAATCGCAATCAAACGCATCCTCTCTCACAAATCATGGCTGATTTCTCATCGGACCATCTAAACTCACCTCTCGATAGGATACGGCCCAACTACTGGGCCCAAGATCGTGCCCAATACAAGTAAAGCGACATCAAGCTCGGCTACCGGACAAGTTCGGCCCATGAAGACTCACGAAGCCGGTGGCAGAAGACTCGGCCATATCTAAAGAATCCTAATTGAGAGGGATAGGATCTCGAATCCTAGTTAGAAGACTTGGATTCGAGATCTAGGTCAATACATTGTGTATAAATAGAGGCTAGATTAGGCGACATAGATTCATTCACACTCTTTGTAATCGCTTACACATTCAATACACGAATCTCTCTCCCCGTGGACGTAGATCTTATTCATAGATCGAACCACGTAAATCCTTGGTGTTCTTGCGCATTTATTTCCTTACGAAATTAAGATCGATCATGGCGCCGTCGTGGGAACCGAAATTTGTGCTTTCGATCAACCATCGTTTATGTGGAAACAATCATGACAAGGTACACCGAGTCATATTTCAAGGATCATCGCCGGCAACAACAACGATGGCGGTAGAGACGCCGAGCTCGCCGGGAAGAGCCCAATCGGAGAAGAAACCGAAGGGTCCCCGAGCGCTAACGAGCGGGCGCCCCACCTCGCGGAAGAAGTAGGACACCGAACAATGAAGGTCGCTATGACAATCAAGGAGAACCTCCGGCCAGCAGATAAACTCGACGACGCTGTCGAGGATTTCGAGAAAAATAGGAGGAGCTTTCTCCAAGACCTCGGTGAAGCATGTGGTCGGCCACGCCCGGCGGAGCAGCGAAGCCTCGTCTAGGAACGAGGCACCACAACAAGAGGTCGGGGCCCAAACCGACCGCCCAAGGAACGAAAGCGGCGGGAAGAACGTCGGGATCGCCACGGGCCGACCCGATCGCCAAAGCGAGTTCGATCAACGAACTCGCCCGCCTCTCGAGCGAGCATCACGGAGGAAGGCGTCGTGGTCGCCGCCAAAGCGGTCCGAACCGTCGAAACAAGTTCGACCATGGTCGCCACGAGGCCGATCCGAATCACCAAAAGAGTTCGATCGCGAACTCCGTCCCAATCTCCGAGGGCGGCTCGATGGATACGGAAGATAGTCACCCGTTCTCAAATAGAATACTCAACACTTCTCTGGGAAAAATACCGGTACCAAGCATCGCCTCACGACGGTCGAGAGATCCACGAACTTCCTCGCAGCCCAATACAACATGATCAACCAACGGCTCATTTCGGTTCATATGTGTAAACTCTTCCGGAGTTACTCGTCGACAACGCCCGCGGTGGTTCGACGATCTACCCACGGAAGCATCGGCTCTATCGCGACCGATGGTCGCCTTCCACGAAGGTTCTTCCAAAAGCGGAATCAAAACGTCATCGCACACCTCCTCACCATAAGGCAAAGCCGTAATGAGTCCATCGGCGACTTCATGACAAGGTTTAACAAGGAGTGCTTGAAGGTCGAAGACGTGAACGACTGTTAGTCATCTCGGCCTTCAAAACGGCATCTTGCGGGGCCTTATACCGAGAGATCGTCAATCGAGCCTCGATCGCGTCTGTAGTCGTGGCGCATAGCCAACCGGTTCGCCAAAGCGGACGAGGCGACAAGAGAAAGCGCCAAGCGAGCAAGAGGACCCGGAAAAGGAAGAAGAGGCGAAGGAAGGAAGATCGGAACCAAGGCGTGGCGCCTTGGATTATTATCGTCCGATAAAGTCCGTGCTCGGTCCGCGACGCCTCGAACGACCTCAAGACACCCCGTTGACGGCCGAGAGCGTAAATCACGACTCACATGAACCTGCTCGAAGCCTCGACCGATGGCGAGGAGGAAGAGGTGCCGACCTATGGATAAATATTGCTCATTCCATGATGATTACGGCACGACATCGAAGAGTGCAAAGAGCTCATGGGTGAAATAGAGATGCTAGTTCAGACGGATCCTCAAGAAATATGAGGATGTGGTCGCCAAGCCGACCAAAGCCAAAAGACTAAAAAAGGAGGAAGAGGGAAATTGTGCCCCACAAAAAACAAAGCGCAAAGACCGACGAAGAAGGAGATGACGAGCCCCAATATGACGGGTGATCTCCACAATTACGGGCTCCCGTGGAGTCACGAAGTCCTCCTCAAGGCCGATGCCGAAGTCCAGACCAAATGAACCTACCAATAAGAGGTTCGAAAGACGAGGCGATCACCTTCTCCGAAGACGACCCGTTCGCGACAAGACCCCATCGGGATGCATTGGTGATCCGGTAGTGGTCGCAAATAAGTTGGTGAGCGCGTTTACATCGACAATGCGTCGGTGAGCATCCTTTAAGGAATGCTTTGACAAGCTAGGAGTGGAAGGCGCGCCCGCACAAGCCCCGCGCCACTCCGAAGCTTCGCCCGAAGAGACGCGCCCGGAAGGAATAATCGAGCTACCCGTCACGGTGGGAAAGCACCAACGACCTCGACAAAGGTGGTGCGGTTCAGTAGTGAAGGCCAACTCGCCGTATAACATCATACTAGGGCGAGATTGGTGAGCAGCTGTAAGGCGGTATGCTCAACGTACCACCGACGATAAAAATACCCACCACGGGGAACGGCCGTGATCCGAGGTGATCGAAGCAAGCGAATGAATGTATGCAAGTTGTTTTACGAGGTGCGGGACCTCGGTCCAAAGCCCACAGCATAGCAATTAAAGAAACCCGAGGAGTTGGAGTCGAGAAGACATCGCCACTCCACGGCGGTCGGTGGAAGAGGTCGCATTATGCGAGGATGAGCCATTGAAGGTAGTCCAGTTGGTTTCACCACGACACCAAGTGAAGGATCGATCATCCAACTCTTAAGGAATTCCGGACGTGTTTGCTTGGTCTCCCTCGACATGACCGAGTCTCGCCGAATATCATCACACCGCTCAACATCGACCGAACATAAAGCCGTTCGGATGAAGCAAAGAATCTTCGCGACCGAACGGAACCAAGTCATTCATGACGAGGTGAACCACTATTAAAAGCACGCATCTTGCTCGAGGTCAAATATCCGACCGGATAGCCAACCCGGTGATGGTGAAGAAAGGAGGAGGGATGGCGAATGTGCATTGACTACACCGACCTCAACAAGCATTGCCCAAAGGATTGCTATCCCTTCCCAACATTGACAAGAAGGTCGACGTTGGTCGGATACGAAGTCTTCGCTTGGACTTATACAAAGGGTATCACCAAGTCCCGATGGACGACGAAGACGCGCCAAGACAAACCTTCATTACCGACTTGAGGTCTTCGCATATAAAAGATGCCATTCGGCCTTAAAAATGCAGGGGCTACCTATCAAAGGATGGTGGACAAAATATTTCAGCCCTACATAGGTCGGAATGTGGAGGTATACGTAGACGACATCGTCGTCAAGAGCAAGGAAGAAGCCGCATGTGTGGCCGACCTCCGGATCGTCCTCGGTCTTCTTCGGAAAATCAACCTAAAGCTGAATCCCCAGAAATGCACGTTTGCAGTCCGGTCTGGAAAGTTCTTAGGGTGTTGGGTTTCACAAGAAGGGCTAAAAGCAAACCCGTCCAAGGTCCAAACCATTTTGGAAATGAAGATGCCGAAGACCATCCATGACGTACACAAGCTGACAGGCTGCATAGCCGCACTAAGCCGCCTTTCAAAAGTCATGCGGATAGCAGCTACCCTTCTTCAAGATACTCAAAAGCCCCGAAATTCTCATGGGATGAGGTGCAGTCCGCGCCGAAGACCTCAAGAGCTACCTCGCCGATCTCCCACTCTATCCGTCCCGAAGAGGAGAGGTCCTTTTCTCTACTCGCCGCCTCGGACGAATCCATAAGTGCGATCACCTGTGCGAGAAGAAGGACGTCGACTCCCGGTGTATTTCATCACCGAGCACTAAAAGGTCTTAAACGAGGTATCACCGAGAAGCTTGCCTTAGCATTGGTAAATGCCGCGAGGAGGCTACGCCTGCATTTCCATGCACATCGCATACAAGTCCTCATCGACTACCCACTTGGCAAGTATTGACGAAGCCCGGCATCGGGAGAATCGCGAAATGGGCAATCGAACTAGGCGAGCACGATATATCCTTCCGCCCGCCAGCCATCAAAGGTCAAGCCTAGCGATTTCCTTGCCGAGGCTAACTTCGCCGAAAACCAAAGCCCACCGAGTCCGTGTCGACGATGCCGGCCGAACCCATGGTTGAAACACCGAGGAGTCCGCAACTCTACGCTGACGGGCTTCGGAAACAAAGGTAGCGGAGCGGTATCTTACTCCTAGGGCCGGACGACCAAGAGATCGCTTACTCACCGGTTCACATTCAAAATACGAACAACGGTGGAGTATGAGGCATCGATCGCGGGACTTCGCCTCGCTCAAAGTCTCGAGATACGAGCCGTGCGAAGTTCACAATGACTCTCAAGTCGTCGTAAGCCAAATGTTGGGAAAATACGAGGCAAAAAGCGACGAATGAAGAAGTATCTTGATAAAGCAAAGAGCACAACGGACTTTCTCACACTTCCGGATAGTTCGCATCCCAAGGGAGCAAAATAGCCGGTGACATCTTAAGTAAATTGGCCTTGTCATCAACGAGCCCGCCAAGATGGGAAGTCCAAAACAGAGCATAAGCGATGCGAGAAGACGGAGCCGAGGTCAACATAGTCTCGGATGAAGAACCCAATTGGATGACTCCCATTCGAGAGTACACGAGAAGGCGAACGCCCCACGACAATTGGAAGCTAGGAGGATCTGAACAAATCTGCGATATCAATTGAACAGGAGTCCATCTGAAAGTCATATCTCCAACCTCTTAAGGTGCTTGGGTCCAAACCGAGCCAATTACGTTCTACTTCAAGAAAGAAATGGAAATGGGATGTCTGCTTAAGAAGAAATATATATATGTATTGAATGTTTAGAAACTGAAATTATTACCTTGTAGTTCTTCTTATCTCTCTTTGTTCTTGAGTGTGTTGTAAGATTGAGAGAAGATTTTGAAGGTGGAATTTGTAATGGGGTTCTTGTCTGTGAATGAACAAAATGAGGTAGTTAAAGGTGAGAAGGAGGATTTGTTTTGTTATGTTGCAGGGGAGATTTGGGTCCGAAGTTTGATTTGGTCCGCAGAGGAGAGAGAGAAGGATATAGTTGAAGTTGGTGTTATACTCAAAATAGCCCTTTTTATGAAATTAGAATTTTGAGATAATTCATGATAGCGACATATCACTCGTGTTGTTTGGACGAGGATCGATGATTGTGACTCATCCTCGACGATTAGGATACCGAGAAATCGTTACTTGATTGTCATCAGACGATTCGCGATCTAATTTATCGGTCCGATCAGATTACATTATCGTTCGATTATTAATCGACAAAATTTCTCGCTTATTCAATTAAAAGGAAAAGATCTAATAACATTTTGGATTAAATTCTTCGTTAACAAAATTTTATTTTACGGGTTGTTACAGTAAGTCTAGCATATCTTTCATATTTGTGTAGCACAATCAGAATTATTATGTTGCACATATTAGTTTAACACATATTTCATCTTTTCGTAGCATATATGCTAAATATATTAGTTTAGCACATCTTTCATTGCAGCGTAGCACAAGAAGGGTTCTAGTGCTGCACAATAATCCGCGTAGCACACACAACACAAAATTGTAGCACAACCGAAATTAAATCTCAACCATTGATCCAACGAATCAAAGGCCCAGATACATTCATATTTCCTACCAAATTATTCATTCCTACATGATCCATCTCCTATATATATGTGTGTGTGTGTGCGCGTGTGTGTGTGGGTCGCATGCATATTAATTATAATTTACAATACCTTCTACACACATAATTATCATGTATTAATATATAATATTATTATATAAAATTAAAACGATTTTCAATAAAACAACTTGATTAAACAAGAAAGTTATTAATGAAATGAAGAGATCCAATCATAAATTGGTGGTGCTATTGGCACAGTATTTAACCAACCCGAGTACTGTATTATTTATGACTGTGTATTTATTTATCATGCATAATTATATTCCTTCAAAAAAAACATTCATAATTATATTGTATATATTTTTTATTACATGGGAAAAAACACAAAACACAAGGCGAGACTGCCGGTTTAAATTAAGGGATTCCCTAATATCAATAATGATTATGACTAATTAGTACAAACCTTTAGTTTTGAACTTAATATCGCTCGTGCAAATCCCTATATATTATCTGCTAATGTATTTTATTATGATTCTAGTATAATTAAGATACGATTGGTGGTTAGTTCAATATAATGAAGCCTTGGCCGGCGGTGTACAAGCACCAGGAAACTTCCTCGTAATAAAACTTAAAGAATTAGATATTAAATTAGGAAGAAAATATTTACTTTTTCTTTCTATATATAATTATATACATACGGAAATATTTCTATACATCTAACCTAAATACTTGCTAATGTGGATGATGACATATAAGTTGATGATGTATTTATGCAAAAATAACTCATTTTTACGCGTCTATTATTTATATAAGTGAAAAATATTCTGAAGTTACGGAATTGCTACATAAAAAGGTTCACTTTATATTGTGTTGAATTTGAATTTACCCACGTTGGGACTTGGAGTGACAAAAATAAAATAAAATAAAATAAAATAAAATATAAACAAATCATAGTACCCTTTGTTAATCAAAATAAAATCCACCTTTGAGATTTCATATGGATAAAAAAACTAACTAGTAATTATAAACAATCTGAAAGATTCCGCGATTCGAAGTGATCATCAGAACTGAAAATGGTTTAGTTTAAAAAAGAAATTATGGATTTACCATGTTATTTAAATATTTAATGACATAATTAATATGAAAAATGTAAGTATACTATATATGTATATGTACACACACACGTACAGTTATATTATTAATTATGCTACACTATAAAGTAAAATCAGCAAACCTTATTGTCTTATTGAGAACTTCATTTAATTATCATATTTAAAAGATCACCATAGATCAAAGACAGCTGGAAGTTTTGGAACTATGCAGATTAATAAGTGCACAAATCTACTAAAATTCTGGATTTGGAAGAAAATGATGTATTAATGCCTGAGATTCCATCGGTGGATATAATATTTTTTTCATTTTGTACTTAATACTTTAGGTATCTTTATATGTACGTAGTAGTACGTGAAAAAATGATCTATATGTTTTAACTACATATTTATTTATTTATTTTTATTTAGAAAGTTAAGTAGATATTTTTTTCTAAATAATATGACCAATTTAATTTATTGAATAAGATGAAAAATAATTTTTATGAGTCATTTTCGTGCTATTAAATTTGCCAATTAATACATGATATTTATTAGATAGAGGCATATAGAGTTCTTAAAGGGGAAGGGGGGGACTCTCATGGAGTTAATATTTATAAAAATTTATACGTTTGTCGAACTAATCTAAAAAATATATTGATGTTAAAAAAAAGTTAACAATTGATACTAGTGAATTACTAAAAGATCATTATAAGTTTATATTCCACCATAATATATCGGGCCAAATTGGTCAAATATTTAGGATCTGTCTCGTTAGTGTGGTTTGTGACTCCTGTATACAGGATCAACCCTCATATATAGCAATTGGAGCAATGGCCTAAGGTCCCCAAATTTAAGGGATCCCAGTATAAAATAAGCCTATCTATAAGACAATTGTATTAATTATATAGCCTCTCAAAAAACAAAATCTTAACCCAAAGACTTTAATGACTGAAAATGGTTCTCACATTTTCACTTTAAATAAAGTTTTTATTGGGGTGGTCTCCCGTGCGTGCGCGCGTACAGTGAGACCCCCTAATTAATTAATCCTAATTAATTAGTTTAATAAACTTTAATTGTAAATTATATAAATAATAATTTTAAATTAATATATCTTAATTTTGAATTAATAAACCCTATTGTGAATAATAAACCCTAATCGTGAATTAATAAACCCTAATTTTGAATAATAAACCCTAATTTTGAATTAATAAATCCTAATTATGAATTAATAAATCCTAATTTTGAATTAATAAACCCTAATTTGAATAATAAACCCTAATTTTGAATTAATAAACCCTAATTGGAAATAATAAACCCTAATTTTGAATGATAAACTCTAATTTTGAATAATAAACCATAATTGTGAATTAATAAACCATAATTTTGAATTAATAAACCCTAATTGTGAATTAATAAATCATAATTATGAATTAATAAATTCTAATTTTGAATTAAAAATTATAATTAAAAATTAACAAAATCTAATTATCCTTACTCATCATAATTAATATATAATTATTTTAACAAAAAACAAAGGTGAGCTCACGGTGAGGCGGAGCTCACCCAAGTTTTTGTCGTTTTTATCTGAACATATTCATATATATTTAAATATAACTAAACACGGGTCCACTGTTACACTCAATACAGTTTCTCCATCCTATATAAACCCCAATTCCCAACTTCACATGAACTCTTAGACACAATAATCAATTCATAGAAACCCTCAAAACAAATCAAACTCATCAAATCATGGGTAACAGTAACATCCTAAGGTGTTGTTTGGCATGCATTCTTCCATGTGGAGCTCTTGATTTGATCCGAATTGTACACTCAAACGGGTATGTCGAAGAATTAACGGGTCGGGTCACCGCCGGCGATGTCCTCAAGAACTACCCGGATCACGTCCTTTCGAAGCCGTGCGCCGGCGGCGCCTCCCGCCGGATCCTCATCATCTCGCACGAATCCGACCTCAAACGGGGCTCCATTTACTTCTTGGTACCTTCCTCTTCTTTGCCGGCTGCTCATCCGAAGAGTAAGCAGATGTATAATTCTTCAAAACAGAGGATTGTTAAGGCGGCCGCGGCAGAAAAGAAGAAGCCGCGCCTCCGCCACCGGAAGGTTACGGCAGGAGAGTGGCAACCTCATTTGGACAGCATTTCTGAGGGTTTTTGACGATTTTCCGGCAGCTCCGCCGCCTTTTTTTTTTTTTTTTCCGGACACAACTCCCTATTTTTGCATGGGGTGATGTTAGTTAGAAATCAAATTAAATCTGTGAATACCCAATTCTAAAATCTTATATTTTTCACCATGGATCTCTGCCTGCATGTTTACAATTGCAGAGACGAGTTTATACTTTTGCAACTTTATGTTTTAGTTAATGAATGCAAGTGAGATTATTTATCTTCATTTTCCGTCGTATTTTAGTTTCGTCGTTTATATGTAATAGGTACTCATAGACATATCGCATGCATTAATAAGTTTAAAATACAATGGAAATAATGAATTCGGATAAATGATGGAGAAATTGAATTGAGAAAAGTGATAAATAAAAAAAAAATTACTTCAATCTCCTCGTAGAATCGAATAATATATATAAAAGAAAAGTAAAATAAAAACGAATGAATTGTACATCAATAATGTCGTCAAAATATGTTGCGTCTTGATTTTAATTTAATTATTATGGGTATACCTAATTAAATATTTAATTTTAATTCCCTCATTCCGCGGGAGACAGATATATGTTAGCTGGCTAGCATCTTCATGCTCACATCTTCGGATGTAATTAATTATAAAAGTCAAATTATCCCTATTCAACCGAAAATTAATCGTAAAATATTTGTTCGAATATAGTTTTATTATGAATTCTATTTTAACAAAAAATTCAACATAATTATTTTCTTCTAAATATGCATTTCAATATCCAATTGAGACCATTTATTTAAGACATATACAGCATCATATATAGGAGAAAAATGTTGGAGTTTGAAATTTATAAAATCACAACATTTGGCGAACTTTTTACGATTACACATTCACCTTTATATAGAATTAAAGATTTTAAATCTTAGAAAATAATTAGAAAAAAAAAACAGGAAAATCGTAGTTGTATTAATTATATATAGTCCAGTCTACATTATTCTGTAGTCACATGGATACCTTCAACTTGATACAACCTATATTTGCCTAAAAAATACGATCACATGGTTTCTTCTTTTGGATTACTCTTTACATATTTAAATGGTGCAATTAATTTTTTTTTTCTACATGATATACTGACTCAGTATTGCATACATACGTTGGTCCTAATCCCTAAAGGGCATAGATATATGATACACAAAAATTCACGTGGACAGCGAGCCAATGCTGTTAACGAGGTGTCTCCGATTTTGTCACAGTAAACAATGTCGATCATCTCCAATAAAGGGCAGCCGTCAGCAATGGCTAAGATGCCTATATCAGTTATCTCCATACACCTGTGGTAGATATATAGATATGGTGAAAACTAGAGGAAGATTTTGTTATGATCCAATCTTTCACTAATCACACAGACGTACAAAATAGGAAGAAATTGAATAAAATACAACATGAAAGCATATGTCACCTGTATAGGTCAAGGTCTGTAAGATTTTGCCAACGGCTTCTGACATGAGAGAGGCCGTGATCCGTAATGTTTGCACACAATCCAGGCTTTAGCTTCTTGAGTTTGGAATTTCTTGAGATTGCCTCCAAACCTAAATCAAGAACCCCGATTCATTTCTATCAATTTGATCAAGAAACCAAAACCAGAAAAAAAGATGAATTCCAACCTTCATCATTGATCAGAGAAACTAAGGCATTACACGGAATGTTGCTGCAGTGGGACACCTGAAGATCACGTAGGCGAACCATATGTTATAAAACGCCTTGATTAACTCGACTTTTAGTATCCAACTAAAACTACATTTATACGACGTAACTCTAAGGACTTGGAGCCTTGTTTTAGATTCTTGAGGCTGTCATCATCGAAGCCAACGAGGGCAAACTCTTTCAGATTCTCCAGCTGCAGGACAGGCGATACGCCCTTATCCATTATCTGCACACAAAAGCAGCCATTTTCGGAGATTCAGAAACAGGTTGAGGCTAAGGCCAGATCATGTTTGCATATGCAACCAACACAAAATCACAGATAAATCCACAAAAACATAAAATCAAGATACTTTCCATACACAAATATACGAATGACGCAGGTAGCTTTCCTCTTTTTTAATGGGACAAGTAACAAGAAGGGTGCTTATGCCACACATATTGCAATGGATCTTCATTACCTTCTTAAATTCAAAACGAAAAGAAAAAAAAAGAGTTGTCTTTTTTAATGGACTAACGATAAATAATCGTCAAAACAGACCTAAATCACCACCGCATGACCACATTCAACTCCAAATTACAAAAAAGGAAGTATTCAAGATACTTGAAAGGTAAAATTACATGAAGCTTCCTACAATATTCCTATATACTCATCCATAACAAAAAGATTGTTAATTTTAACGAACATTGAGTAGGACCACACTAGAGAACATAAAATTTCACAAACCTCTGATGAAGAAAGCGGACCTTAATTTCGATACGCACTAAACAGGAAGGGTTAATTGTTAATTAATGTACAAATTTTCACTCATTTTGCAAGTTTAACACGACCTTTAAAACATTGCATCAATATAACTACCTCTCAATTGTTGCAAAATTAACACCCTCAAATTTTTTTAGTCACCCGAAAGTTGATGCAACATATCTCACTGCACCCAATGTCACCAAAGTGCGGTTGCATGGCCTCGGTATTTCTATACGATTAGTATTGCACTCACACCACAAACCTCTCAGTGAACGAAAAAATCAAGGTTGTTGTTTTGCAACAAACTAAAAGAGGGAAACATTATTGCAACGTTTTTAAAGATCGTGTTAAAATTGCAATAAAAATTGACAATTAGTCCAAAAGGAAAAAAGGTACGGTTGATTGTCGGAAATAACAAATTTGCAATTTTCAAACGACTTTTACTGGCAAATAAGAGAGATCCAAAGCTTGAAGCTCCCTGCATTTATTCGCAAGCAATCCAACACCAAGATCAGCTACTCTAACACACCATCTCAAAAACGAGCTTCAGCTTCTTGCACCCAACGGCAAATGCATCCAATCCCAATATCCGACTGTAGGTCATGGCTTCTTCTTCTTTTCCTTTTTTTTGTGGGGGAGTGGTTTGGTTTTGGATAATGGAGATGAAGATTTTGGTTGAGATGAAACAAAAGGGAAGAGAGAGAGCAGTAAGATTAAACTAATTTTTTAACTGGAAAAACAGTGGTCTAATGGGGAAGAGAGAGAGCACTATCATCTTTGTTTCTCTCTTTTCATTTTAATATTTTGCATTTTGTTGTTATGGGTGCAACAAACAGCTATCCATATTTTCTTGTTTTCTGAAATAATAAACCGAAGGCAGCAGCATTCGGTTATTATGAGTCACTACCATTATATCATAAACTCACACTTTTTCATAAATCTATAATTCTATCTTGAAAGAAGATATTCAAAAAAAAAAAAATACCATTATATCATAAACACACTTTTCATAAATCTATAATTCTATCTTGAATTATTCCACATTATTTAATCTAATGCCACGTAAGATCAAAATGATGTCACTTCAAGGTTAAAAAATTAAATTTACACATGTATTTTTCAACAACAATTCTACTCAATTTCAAATGCTGAAAAAATTTGCCTATTGATTAAAATCGATATTTCACGATCAAATTTAAAATGGATAATAATTTGAAATATATTAGAGTATTTAGCCCAATATACTCCAGCTATCACAATTTATTGGCTTAGGACTAACATGTCATATACTAAGATATTATTTATAAATTATACCTAGTAATTTGAATTGTTAAGAATCTAAGAATCATGATTGCATTACATCTTTGCAAAATGCTCCCTAAAGTTTGCAAATTCTGTCAAAAACCATAAATTCAAAATGCAATTAAACCCTCAATAGAAATAGATAAGGGGAAGAAAATGGGAACAGAAGAAACAAGCTCTTAGTCGCTTAAAAAATGTACATAAATCTCAACAGCAGAAATCTACCATAAATGGTAGAGGATTCAATCAAACAGCTAAAACCTCAATACCATTTTCCACTCTTCCTGCGCCTCCCGATAGGAGTAGCTGGAGCAACACCAAACAAAGGTTTCATCGATTTCAAAACGAGTCGTGTCGACTAGAACAAGGATCAGGCTGTTCTTCTCACAAATGTAGTTAGGCAAAGCATATGCAGTTGCAGAACTATTACACTTACTTAACATTAACAGATAGGCAGCAGTCAGCCACAACACAGAACCCTTATTTTTTGGCATAAGTGATCACCATGGCATTCTGGGGATTTATTTTGAAGCCTTGAAGGTCCTGCATGGCAACTGAAGATTGTGAATCATCTTCAAATTCTACAAAGGCAATACCTGGCTTCGCGTCAACCATCCGAACTTCTCTAAAGCCGGGGTACTGTTTGAAAAGCAACTCTAGCATCATGCTGTTTGTTTCATAAGGTAGATTTTGTATGAAGAGTATGTTGTTGGGGTCGGCTGCTGCTTCTTGTGCGAATGGCTTAGCTTGCCGAGAGGCAGCCTACAATACAAAAAGACATACTTGTTTACAGGAAAGTTTCATAAACCAAACAAAAGGTAGGTCAAAATGTATGACCGAGGAATCAGATCACATTATATTACAGCCAAGTGCCAACAGATTCGTGATAACTTTTGCCTAATAAGCATGTGTTAACTCAAATATGTACTATTGACAGCATTTGTGCTCGTATCGACCCACAAAGATCTGACAAGGCTGCAGGGACGTGTAGTAGACAGTGGTAAAAGAAATTTTCTAATTGCTATATAATATTCTAAACAACTGCACAAGGTTGTTCAAAAAATAGGAGTTTTATGAAAACAAGTATTAGGCTTCAGAAAGGTTGTGATGGACGTTTTAGTAATAAATAAATCATTAGCCAACAGATGGTCTAATGTAAAGTCTGCTGAGAGAGGTTACACAGTTTGGCTCCAAAATAAAAGACTATTTCATTTAATAATATGAATTGCAAACACAGTGTGACGTAACTGTACCACAAAAACTTCAGATCTCAATTGCGTAATATTGAAGCAAGCAAATAACTCAAAGCCCTTTATACACCCATATGAAGTGAAAAGCCTAATCATAAGAACCCAAAAAGAGCTTGATGGCTTAGGGTACTGAGTACTGAGTGAAGGAAAGAAACTAGTTGCTTATTTTTCATGAGAGCGATGCATGAGCTTCACATAACCAAGCTATCGCTGCTTAATATGTCATATCACTTTCATAAATATATTGTTTGTGAAGGAAAAGTCAGTTAAATGAAGCATAGCTTACAGCTGGGCCTCCATTCATATCAGCTCTTGGACCACTAGCAGTAGGAGGTGGCTGACCCTCTTCACCATGTTTCTTTCTCTCAGCTGGATAAACCAAAAGAAAAAAATTTGTAAGTCCAAAATATTTTGCAAATGACTCCTGGATGTGACAATTTAAATGCTTCAAGTGAACTTTCAATAAAGCTGCCGAAGTCTATGTATTTTTATGGTGTCTTCACAAATGAGATGAGAACATAATATAACAAAAGCTAGGCTGGCATCAAAGCAAGTAAGCTACAAGCATTTAACCCAACCTTCCAACCACGAGAAAAAAATGATCTTTGAGGAAACATGTTGATTTATTGTTGTGTTTCTCAATAAACCACATAACAAACTGCCACAGTCACAAACATTTTTTCAAGGGGATTTGAAATTACAAAATTAAATTTTACGACATACACTCCCCACAAATGTTTTAGAAGAACTTGGAGAACATAAACAAATGATATCAAAGTTCACAAACTAAATTGGAACTGGATTAGAATTGACTTAGCATGACAGAAGCTTCACCTTTTTCCTCTTGTTTCTTTTTCTTGTCAAAGGTACCTTCTGCTTTAGCAATGCAATCTGATTTCGCTTTAGCATATTGAATCCTCTGTGTGACAAGTAAACAATTAGAAATGAAATGTCAATAAAGTAAACATACATAAATACAAAGAGATTGTGGGTATTATTACATGAGTGGAGCTACACACTAAACTTTGAGGGGTTGACCAGTCTTTTTTTTTTTTGGGGGCTAACTCAACAAAATAATATAGAACAACATTTCATAACAAAATATACATAGAAAACATGAAATCTAGTAGTATATAGCAACAGACTACAGTGAATTAAATTATGGCAGGAAACTAGTCTCAAAGTAGTCGATTGGTAACACAGGAGAACCAAAGAAATGTAACCTCACGGCCTCAAACCTTACTGACGGGCTCAAATGAATTTGTCTTAAATAAACATTAAACATTAAACCATAGTAAATGCACAAGTTTCACCTACAAACATTATGCAGAACATATACTGTCATACGCTTACTCACCAGGGGTTTTTCGTAAAACTGGAAGTTTTGCATCTGTCGTACAGCATTGCTTGCAGCTGTCACTTCGCTGAACACAATCCATGCCTGCCCCCGAAGCTTTGGAGTTTTTAATGCAACCACATCCAAAATCCTTCCATACTGCGAGAACAAGGCATAAAGAGATCTCTTCAGCTCTGTCCAGAGTATTAAAGACAAGGCACCAACGTCAGCATAAAAAATCCATGAATATTAGTTGATGACCCCATGCAGGAGCAATAATTCCAATTGTATAAAACCCTATCTAGAACAATTCGCAAAACAATCATAATGTTGTATTTCCTTTAGATCACCACTGGAAATTAAATTTAAATGACCTATCTTGAAATCCATTATATATACCAAGTTGTATCAGCAATCGCACAGGAAATTTAGCATAAACCGGAATATTGCGAAAAAAATCACTCAAATCACAAAAACTATATCACATTCTTCAACACCACAGTATATACTTTAACACGATGCCCTCACAGCTGCACTGTTAAGACTACGCTATCTGTACCGTAGATCAAACAATCATCACAATACGCTACACCAGTTCCCAGAAACTGCCAAATGTTTAATACTCAAACTCGTAGAGACGAAAAGAGCTAGAAAGAGCGAAACGGGCCCTAATTGAAAATCAAAATGCCAGAGCATAAACCCTAATTTAGCTAAAAACGAGAAAGAAGGGAATGGACCTTCTTTCTTGACTTTCTCGTTTATATTCCGAATGTAAATGGTCTGGTTAGGAGGTATATCAGTTGTAAGCATCTTCGCCGCCGCAGCCGACGTTTTAATTCGCCGCCGCTGTTTGTGTTACTGAGTGTGAGCGACCTATCGAAAGAAAAACGGTAGAAAAACGCACTTGAAATAAATTTCGGCTGTCTGTGTGAATCAGTTAATGAGAAATAATAAGGTGGGCCGGGCCACATGTTGCACTTTTGAATGAACCCGATCAGGCCCGTATTTCCCACTAATAAAGTTATATTTGTAATTATAAAAACATTTTAAAGGTCTTAATGGAAATTGCAAATCCGAAGCGGCTTGTGAAAATTGCAAATCCAAGGTGCCATTTTGCATACAGCTACTGTGTAGTCTGTGTCTGCTATTTCTTTCATTCTTCTTTTTTTGTTATATTTAGTTATTAGAGTTTTGTTTTTAGTTTGTTTAGTTATCTTATTATAATTTTATTCCATACACCGCTTTTAAAGTCTAGTGAAAAAATTTAAATTCAAGTAAATATTGTATTAGTTGACTGTAGGTAATACCTGGTAGTAAATATGAATAAATAAGACATTAAAATTACTAAGATATAGGTTGATATTGACAATCAATACTCAATATAATTAAGGTTACTTGTAATCAAGAGATTATATATGAAGTTCATCCCCTAAAGATGAGTATGTGAAACTCAAATCATTCATCCTTTTTTTTTCACATTATACAATCTTCATTAGAGACAACACTCTGGTTGATCACTTGGGGAAAAAAAAAAAGTCGCAGCACGCGCCGCAAATCTCCTCAGCGAGAGCCGACACGGAAGCCAAGTCTGCCGCGGAATTCAGCGGCGAGAGATCGATCGGTGGCATGTTTTGCGCTTCAATGGAGCGAGGTTTGGGCCTGGATGAAAGCAGAGTCGAATTCCACCAGGATGAGAAAACTTAAAGGTTCAATTGATTATTCTTTAAATCCAAAAGAAATTTAAAAACTTCGTTATATAGTCTTCAAATTGATTGTCTATATATATTTTAGCACAATTAGGCCCCTTTGCTCGCCCTTCAAATAAATTCATCGGCAACCACATAATCGATAGTGAGACTAGAGATGACACTACAGACTCTACCCGACCCGAAAAATTAAACATTCAATTGGAAAAGTCTGAATTTTGGGCTGGACTGAACCATACTTTTTTTAGAGTTTAAGATTTTCGCATCGGCTTATACCTTTGTTCTGACGAAGCTCGGGCCGGAAATTTGATAGCTCTAAGTGTGCATATAAGAGATAAATCGACATTTTGCAATACAGTGGCAAAGCATATATCTATCTCATCTTCTATTAACAATGAATATTTTCTAAAAAATCAGAGCCTGAATATGAAGCCAATAGAAGTAGAGCTACAATATCACCTCATATCCAAAGCTTTCTTCCATCAAAGTATACAGCAATGAGACAAGCAACTAAACTACGGTCAGCAAATCCTGGAAAAATTGTAACACGAAACCGAGTTCTGGGGACGAAAACTTTCCCATTCCAAGCTTGTACATGAGGCTAGTCTGCACAAAAATGTAGGTAAGTGTTGACTCTACTTGATTGAATTGGAATTCAAAGGAAAGAAGGCGTGGAGCTTAAACAACTCACTCAGAACGCGACCTTTCAGTATCCCAATTGCATGGGAAAAATGGCATGAAGAGAAAGATATATAAAGGATATATATCAATCGAGTCAAGCACGGGAGTAAGAATAGAGGCACAAGAAACACTATGCTTGGAAGATTCACATTAAAAGTTAATAATGCACATATGCGCCATCTAGTTGAAGTTACCATACAAGAACTGTAAATAGAGCAACATAGAAATAACAATTTTGTGTGTTCTAAGTTGGTATAACAGCATGTAATGCATATAAATATGTATGCATCTCTCGTCTCAGTTGAAGCACAAGGACAAGATAAAGTTATGGGGTCGTGTGAATTTGATATACCTGAGCTACAATGGAATCGCCTTTGTAGATGGTGCAAGATCTCTTGAAAGGGTTGCCTTTCATCAGTAACTCAGTCTTTGAATCTTGGTCGTTTTCGTCAACAAGCAACACTCTAAACTCAGTTTCACTGGACTCATCCACTCTCTTCTCTACTGTGAATATCACTTCCTTGGCTTCACCATTTCCTTAAAACCGTGCCATGATCCTTTCTACACGAACAAAAATATGCCGAATGAAAACAACCAAAATGCTTCAGAGAGTGATAAGAAAACCTGAGCACAACATCTAACAATACTTTCCCCAATATGTTCCACAAATATATATATTCTCACATTTTCTCAATATTATTGCAATCACAAATGCAGATCTCGGGGAGCTAGCCAACCACACATTTTCAATCAAATTTTATTGTTCTGGGGAAGTCTGGATCTAGCTATGAAGTAAACTGTGGTTCAGTTAAGAGGCAATTACTCAACTACAAAGCAAAATTTTCAGCAGTTTCACAAGATGTAGCTTCTAATATGCATTGATTCTCTTCAACTGAATGCCTCTAATCCTCCCTAATCTCGATATTCGACGCCAGAAAATTGGATGTCAAAACATTTCCACCAACACAATCCCCGGATACATAAGAGGAGAGAAAACACTCAAATTCTCACCTACACAATCCACAGTTAATGCCATTCAATAAGCTTGAAAGTGCAACAAATTTTGGAAATCTAACAAATTTTCACTACATCAATAAGAACTCAAACTGCATCACATCAACATATTCAACAACCCAGAAATCAATAAAGCCCACCCCAACAAACGCAAAATCAGTAAAAAAAATACGAGGATCATAGAGAAGCAACTCACGTCAACTCGGGTAATTGAGAAAAGGGTATTTCCAGAAGAATCGAGAAGCTGCTTCACATAATCTTGATCGCGAGCAGCTGATTTGTTCGACGATTTCTGCACTGTATAGACCGAATTTCCGGCTGAATCAGCGAATCTGACAAACCCTCGAATCCCGAGGCACTTGTATTTCTTGGACACGAATAGATCAAATGGAATTTCGGAATCGGCCGAGAGTTTGAACTGATTGAATGGTATCGTCGAGTTCTCCCCCATTAGATCATTGGTGATTGAAATAAAAACACTGAATTTAAATAAATGAATTGATGGAGTCGGAATTTTACCAAGAGTTCTTTTTGTTTATTCTTCTTTTTTGACAGAAAGTAAACATATTTGGTGGGAGGGAAAATGTAGCAGAAGTTCAATCCAAGGCCGACGAATAATTATGATTAAAAAGACTCAAAGTTGCTGCTCTTTTTCAGCACACGCTTTCAGTCAATTGTGTTTACAGTTCGAGGATTTCTTTTTAGATCTTAGTGTCTTCGTAAAACTACATTCTTTGGTACCTGCGAGATAAATCCATTTGATATTCACACTTCCAAGGAATTCGAACTCAATTCTCTCGGTGAATATTTTGGCTGGGATTAACTTCCATAACATGAGTTCTCATCAAAATCAAATCCTTAAATTTTATCTTTCATTTTATTTTGGAATAAAAACAATCCAAATTGGTCAATTTATGACTAGAACTATCAGTCAAGCGTTATTTTGGAATAAAACAATCTAAATTAGTCAACGTATGACTAGAACGATTAGTCTTTAAGCGTGTTACTTATTTAGAACACCAACAATTATTGGTTTCAGTTTCTACCATTAAGGAATTTAATAATGGCAAAAATGAAATATAACTTCCGACACTAAATTGCCACTTTCGATCAAATAAAACTATTATTTCACTAATCAAAATATTTCCATTGGAAGTTATTACTTTACGGGACAAAGTCGCGAGTAGAAAACTCATTACATTGATCAGAAATCAATTTTCAATATATTTTTCCGTCAACCATCATCATTCATCCCGTTAAATGAAAATCTTACAGACTATATCCTAAAACTTTTGCATCAACACAGCATGAATTACTTAGTCAAATACGTGGATATTGACGATGTCATTTAAAAGATCCCACAACGAAACCTATTAACACATTAACAAGTCTTCAAACATGTTAAAACACCAGATTCTAAACAAGCAAAACTAGACTAAAGAGGGAGATTCACACTGTGTGTTTAGAAGTTTAATTTTCACATGTGATGTGAAGGGATAACAAAACAAGCCGCAAACTTGCTTCCTCACCAATATGATTCTTCATCATCTCCCCCTGACTCTTCTAATTTTTCATCAGCAGCATAGTCTGACCAGTCATACGGCTCGGAATCCATGTCAGACAGACCATACAATACTTGACTTCCGTTTTTGAGATCTTCAGATTGGCTCTCAGAAGTTGTACTCTCACCCTCTGATTTTTCATCAGATGACCTGCTCGTGGCTTCATCATCATCATCATCATCCTCGGATGTCTCTTCCTCCGGATAATCATTTACGGGATTGTTTTCAGCTGAGATTCCAAAATATGTCATTCAGGTTACTATGCCTCCCGTATCATAAGCACATGAGAGAGAGAGAGAGAGAGAGAGAGAGAGAGGCTACCATTAGAATCATCACTTTCATAGTCTGGATAATCCGGGCCATCATAGAACTCTTCATCATCATCAACTTGAATCCTGATGCAGATTATTAAGTTAGACAGAGTAAATCTTTTGTAGCATAACCACTTGAAATGAAAGCCTTACATAGGAATTAGGCTAGTATAATCAGCATCCATCTCATTTACATCCTCCTCAACAGTATAGACGTCATACACATAATCATCTGAAGATGCCACATCAACAGTAGCAGATTATTGACAATAAAAAATCTTATATCGCACTCGTACGAGCGACTACAGGATATCAATCACTTCAGAACACAAGATCAACAAAAATAATGTAAAACCAACATTTAAAAGTAAGATTTGATATTTAAGTAATACAACATATATATATATATATAGGGAGTGGATCAAATGAGAACTTCAATTTTTTTGCGAACTATGCATAAGTGTAAAGATGATGCACAGAACAGTATAAAGTTGTGCACAACGAAAACTTTCTAAAATTATTTTATTGTGCGACATTTTTAGAATGTTTTCGTTTTGCACAACTTTATAGATTTTATTCATCGACTTTATACGTCTGTGCATAGTTCTCAAATTCTCAAAAAAGATGAGTTCTCACTAGATCAAACCCCTATATATATATATAGGAAACATCCCTGGATGTGCAAATACCACATACACTAGGAAAATAACAAATCATAGTCATACCTTGTTTGGACATAGCAGCATGAATACCATGTTCAATCTCCTCAGCAGCAGTTGGCAAAACTTCTCTCAGGAGAGGCAAGAATTCAGCCATTATCTTGTACTCATCAATATCTGCATCCCTGGAGTTGAAGATTTGGGTATGAGAATGAACACATCATAGCTTGTACAATGATGTAATATCATGATTATCATCACTTGTGAAACTGCCCTACTTCTGATTTTTCACCTCAACGACATGCTCCTCAGCGACGTGCTCCTCGACATCAACCCTAAGAACATCATACAGTCGGCACATATCATATATAGCATCATCCTCCTGATCGTCTTTCTTCACCTTTCTGCTCCTCCATATTTGCTCAAAACGAGCATTTCTTGATAAAACCTTAAGGGTTGAACATAATAGGTTAAAGTGTTACGAAAGCATAACCTTAACCTGCATAATGTGAAATGAGACCTAAGGTAACATCAAGACACTATTCTTGCTAATCTATCAAAATGTGAGAAATGGGCTGCGTGGGTAATGCTCAAGGCCAAATTAGATACAAAGGAGAATAATAACAGACATCCAATACATCAAACATGAAAACCAAAAAAAAACCCTAATCACAAAAACAAAAACACGCGGTAGGCCAATATGCAAAAAGATTCCTTGTTCACATATTTAACAGAGTTCACAATTGCATGCACCTTGCAGGTACATGAACAAGGAATAGTCCCAGCAGTTCTTACTTAGAGGTATTGGCCGCATGATTAATGAAACAATGACAGTTACGAAAGCATGTAATGCAAACCTAAAATGCACTATACCTCTTGCCTCTGTCTTGCTTTGACCAATAGCTGACCTTGTTTCTGAAACGTTAACATTATAACCAACTATTAGCAAGTCTTTGTATTATCCAACGGAGATACTGCAAGCAAGTCTCAGTACGAGCAACCATAAGTGTAATACCAATATCAAGTTTAATCAATGTCAAAACTCAAAAGTACAGTAGCAACAAGGTATTTATGAAACTCGCCATGTTTAATCATGACACAAACAATGGCAAGAGCAGGATATACCCTAGAACAACTTAGTAACTTAAACTATGAAAAGGATTGTGTAACAGGAGTACTACTGAAAGAGCTTGTCTAAGCATGCAAGAAACATTTATTGGACAGTTGGGCTTAGGAGGAGGGTGGAGGAGAGAAAGTTGGGAGAACTCACATCGACAGTCTTCAAACTCCGCTGTTCTTCAATTTTCTTCTGGTTTCAACTCGTCAGATGAATTAGGCTGCAGAACATATGATAAAGTACGAAACCACCAATAGCTCTCACCAGTCAGGAAATAAAACTCAAAAATCTGCTATAATATGATCTAAATATCTTAAGCACCGCTCAACAGGAAATAACAACATATAAGACAATAGCAGTAATTTCTATAGTTACTGATTATTTATAGGAACAGAATAACTGACCACACAAGACCTTAGCACGTCAAATGTATCCTTGGAGCTAGTAACTGTCTCCACATGTCGTACCAGGATTTTCATGTCTTCAGTTCCTCCACTAAAAGATGTGAGAGGCATGATTAGCAATTGTCATAAATGAAAACGTTAACATTGCTTAGATAAAATAGCATCTTAAAAGTTACAATAGAAATAACCTCGTAACATTTTTAACTTAAACCACTGAGACTAATTGAACAAACTATATCAGCATAGAAGACACTAAAGATTTCCACATGGAATCCTCATATGCTTGCTTTTTGCATTAGTTTGCGGTTCATGTTGCATAAATGTCAAATAGGTACCGGCCTTCAGTCACATTACAGAGTTTACACTATTTCAGTAAGTAAAATTTTCCAACCATGTCCTTTTCTACCTAACCTCTTCGCCAAGGGTCATACCATTTTCCTCCATCCCATATGTTTCAGCAAATTAATTGTTCAAAAGCTCCAATTGTTAAAATTCCAAATCATTCAATTCTTTGATATGCAAATTTCCTTTACGTTCACATCTTACAAAAATCTAGCATTAAATTCAATAAACATGAAAAATTCAAGAAGTACAAGAACTAATTTGATCACATCCTGACAAATTTTCAAGACCAAAAATAAAACGACAATAGTAACTAAAAAAGGAAAAACATTAAACAAGCACGAAAGAAAAGATTTAACATACCTTTGCTCGAAGAAGCATCAGATATTGATAGCTTCCCAAAATCGATCAACGGCCGCTTAAATGGCCTCTCTTGGATTTCCAGCCCTAATTTGTGGAGGAAAAAAAGTTCAAAATTCAAGTTAATAAGCTTAGAGAACACAAAGAAAAGAAAAATCGCAACAAAACCACTTACAAAAAGCATCGAGCGCAGACTGAGAAACTTTTCGCTTAACCCTAACAATCACCGGCTTGTCGGCAGTTGGCGGAGCGGAGGAATTCTCCGTCATTAGTTACGGATTCGATCAATTTCGTGAATTAGGGTTCTCCAAGTATTTGCGGGAGAATTCGACCAAAGTTTTGAAATTTATCTATATATATGCAATTTAGTCTTTCGCTTTGTGTTGGTTGTATGCGGCTCGGAGATAGTAGGTCTAGATAAAAGTTTATTTGTAATTCAATTTATCCTAATATTTTTTTAGTTTCCAATTCAACTTTCTTTGTTTTTAGATTTTCTATTAGGTAATTTAACTGACTAATTTCAGTTTTACTAGGTAAATTTTTATTTAACTACTTGTAGAATTTCTATCTTGTTATATAGTTTGTGAGTTTCCAGAAAATAGTCTAAAATTACTCATTTTTTAGGTTTCCAATAATTATATATTGTAGGGGTTATTTTTCTAAGTCTTTCTTGTGATCCTAAGCTTAAATTATTTATAGCTTGTGTAATATTCTCAATATCGTGGTCAATTAGTCTATTATTTTAATTCCTTTTGAAACAATGACTTTTATCATTTTTTCAATATTAACTTTATATTTCATACTTGAAGATTTACTCATTTTTTCTAATACTCCAATGCTTATTACTAAATTATTTTCTTCATAATTTGTATATCCTTTAATTTGTATTGTAATTTTTATTTTACTTATATCCCAGTATCTTTTAAAATATTAGAGGCACAATAAAATAATGCTGAATTATATATATAAGCCACAAAGTGGCCTTTTGGCGCCTAAACCGCCAACTGCTTCAGCAATCCATCAATTTTTCTAAAAATAAATTGCTTGAAAATCCGTTGGAGAAGGCTGCAAAACTGTTGGTTAATCTACAGTATCTTTAGTATTAACTGAGACTTGCTCTTGAAGCCCAAGCTTACGTTTTGCCCCTCTATAAAAATGAATGATTCTCACCTCCCCAAACAAATCGCAATCAAACGCATCCTCTCTCACAAATCATGGCTGATTTCTCATCGGACCATCTAAACTCACCTACAATCGTCCTCCGCTGTGGCCACCCAGATGCAGTAGAATATCTTCTTCAACCGTCCTCCAAAACGCATCCCAAAATGCGTGTCGATGTTGCTGCTTCAAAACGCATTCCCTTTTAAATTTTAAATCTTGTAGAAATTGCAATTAGAACCCTAAAGTTTATGTGAATTCGAAAAAGAAATAAAGTGGAGTGAAGAAGAGGAAGCTGATGAAGTGAATGATATTAGGAATTTTATCTGTTGGGATTTATTTTTTCTTTTCATTTTAGTTTGGGTTATTAGTTTTTTAATCCAATTAAAGGCCCAAAATTGCTATATTGCTGTTGTCTTGGGAAACTGGTTTGATGAAAGAAAAGAATAACAAGTGTACTGTGTGAGAGACTCACTTTATAATTTAGAATAAAAAAATAGTCATGTTTTCAAACACTAGATATACATAGAAAACGAACAAAATCAAAATTAAAAAAAAAATCCAAACTAAATTCCATCAAAGAAAGTGGGAGTGAACCAAATATTATTAATTACTCATATCTAGCCCTAATTCCAACTTTTCTCAAATCCCTGTATCTCGATTTTTTTTTCTTTTTATATTACAAGATAAGATCCAATCAATCAACAAATTGGCGATTCTCTATATAAATCCCATCTTATTTATTATAACCTCTCTTTAAAAAAATTTATAATAAATTTACTATTTTATCCTATAGCATCAAATTAAAATTAAAATTAAATAGTAACTTCATCTGATGGAACAAAATAAACCTATCACTATCACCATCACAATCACCATAGCCCTAGAGGAGAAAAACAAAAAGGTGTTGAAGATATGGAAGATCAAATCATGAAGAAACGGTAATACAACTTCAATTTCATCATCAATACGTCAGCTTGCACCACAAAATTCTTTCTTTGCTTCATAAACTGTGCCCACTGCCCAGTGAAGTTGTCACAGAATATGGCTCCTTTTGTCAATAATCCGAATTCAATGCATACAACCATAAACAATAAAGTTTGTCCCATTGGTGCCCGAAATGAGTCGTTTATGGTGAAGGGTGGTTGCCACAAAAAAAAAACATCTCAATTATACCGATTAAATTTGCACCAAATTAATGTAGTATTACATTTGTGTAATAATATATGTACATACACAAATTTGTGCAACAGTAATTTGTATAATATTTTTCTATTAATAGTGAAATTTACTTGGTGCCTCCAGAAAACAACAACAACAACAAAAATAATAATAATAATAATAATAATAATAATAATAATAATAATAATAATAATAATAATAATAATAATAATAATAATAATAATAATACGACAAATGTCGTTACTTGATTAAACAGGAGTCGATAAATAATATCTTCGAATTTGAGTGGAATAAATCTTTAGCTTTCCCATTGAGAAGAAAGAATTAGCATATCAAAAGTGGAAGGGATCTTTGACATTTGCAATGAGAAGAAATAATTGGAAAATATCTAGTAAATATCATATTAAATTCAGCCAACTTTCAGTAAGTTAAGAAAACTCAAAGGTTCTCATGAGCTGTAATGTCGGGGTTTCCAGGGAGAGTTTCTCATTTTGGAACAAGAAAACTCAAAGGTGAATTCTCTTCCGTTACTATCTTGAAGGTTTTAATTTCATTCACATATCATGTTTTATTTTGTCAATTTACATGCATATAATAAAAGTATCATGTTACATAATTTTATTTATACATGTAATTAAACACGTTAAATTAAAAATGAGTGGTCTTTTTGTAGGATTCTGACAGGTAATTTTTCTTCCATGTTTTGGAGAGTGTTGTGAGTTGTGTCAGATCATTTAAAGATTAAGATTAATATTATGTTTATTTGGGACGGTCCAGTGAGTTTTTATTGTTAAAATATCACAAGTTCGAACTTCACTAAAGCTTTTATGGATCTGAGTCTGTTACACCTGATTTTCTAAATATGATTTACCCATCATATGTGGTTTACAAGCTATTTCACAAAAACATGAGTCCGAACATATCATGCCTGATTTTTCAAGTATAGTTTACTCGTCTCGTGTGATTTGCAGACTAGCCTGTATAATTTACTTGTTCTATGTGGTTTGCAAACTATTTTACAAGAACATGAGCCTATCAAATCCGGTATTTCAAATATAGTTTATCTGTCATATATAGTTTGCATGATTGTATGTTATGCACATAAACGTGAAGTAACTCAAGGCACACTGGAGGTAACAATTGTGAGTTTTTCATAAATTCAAAAAAAAGTAAAATATTGAAATATTATTTAAGAGAAAAAAAATATTACAAGTATGGATTTGACTGTTAGCACTGTGTGACGAATCTTAATTTAGCATACATGTTTTTCTGTTCATTTTTTAAGGTTTGAATTTTGGTTCATAACTACAAGAACCGAGAATTGACGAAGAAATTTGTAACTGTGAAGTCATAACTACAAAAAAAACAAAAGAAACATCTTCCTCCTAACTCCTCCTAGGTCTTCACTAGGTGAATTTTGTTTTCTTCATTCTTCCCAAATCAATTGTATTTACAGACTACTCAATTTCAACTCCAAACTCAAAAAGGGATCTTTTTTAAAATAAAATAAAATAAAATTCCCCCAAGCTAGTAATCTGTTGAAGAAGTTAGTAATTAATTAAATTCATTAATCTCTGTATCTTTTCTCTTTTTACTCTTATTATTATAAGTCGGATCATTATGTACAACAGTGCAATATAAGAAGCTTGTCCAATCTATTGATTGTGAATCCAAAACCATTTGTTACCATTTTTTTAATTTCTATTTGCTGATCCTTTTTAACTCTTATTTTCTAATTAATACTCCTCCGTCCCACCCAAGAACGCTTTCCTTAACCACCCAAGATAAGACGTTTCATTGGGAAATAATTATCTCTTCAAAGTTATGTTACCTATTTTATCACTTTATTTGCTTTATCCATTCTTAAATAACTCTTAGAAAGAAATGAAATATTTCTGGGACGGAATAATAATTATCCATTGAAAGAAAAAATCTTGACCAGTTTGACTCCTATAAGAAACAACACAAAAAGTCACAAGATAATATTCTCAAACAATCACAATGTCATTGTTTCTTTTACTTCTCACTTTTATATATAACTATCAAATTCATCAAATCCATATGATTTCAACAAACCAAAAAAAATCACCATTTCACATCAAAATCTTAAATTACAACTCCATAAATTAATTTCCTTCAATTTTCTGCAGCTAGATAGCTCTACATCGATGCCTCTCCACTGGCTCGGCCTCGTGGCCGCCATGTGGCTCCAATCCATCAACGGCACGAACACGAACTTTCCGGCCTACTCGTCGGAGCTCAAGCGGATTCTCTCCATCTCGCAGCTCCAGCTCAACAACCTAGCCTTAGCCTCCGACGCCGGCAAGCTCCTCGGCTGGGTTTCCGGGGTCGCCGCCACCCGCCTCCCCCTCTGGCTCGTCCTCCTTATTGGCTCCGCCCTTGGCGCCGCCGGCTACGGCATCCAGTTCCTCTTCCTCACCGGCTGTATCCAATCTCTCTCCTACTGGCACGTCTTCTCCCTCACCGTCGTCGCCGGCAACAGCATCTGCTGGATCAACACCGTCTCCTACATCCTCGCGATCCGCAACTTCCCGCTCGATCGGCAAATCGCCGTGGGAATCTCGACGAGCTACGTCGGGTTGAGCGCGAAGATCTACACGACGATCGTCGAGGTCGCCGTCGCCGCCACCGCTCCCTCCGCGCCGCTCGAGAGAGCTAAAGCGTTCCTACTGTTAAACGCAGCTCTGCCGCTCCTCGTCTGCGTCGTGGCGGCGCCGCTGACGCGGCATGCCGACCTCGGGAAATCGAGGAGTCTGGTGGCGGGATTCGTCACGCTGTTCGTGATTACGGCGGTCACCGGCTGTTTCGCGGTGGTCACCAGCTTGATTCCTAGGGTTCTGCCGCCGCCGGTGGTCCTCGTCGGGATCTTCGTCTTTCTGCTTCTGCCGCTGGTTACGCCGGCGGCGGAGGAGATCGCGGAGACGGTCCAGCAGAAGTGTTTGATTGTTGTGCACGATGAGGAGAGCCTGAAGCGCAGCGGATTGCCAGGGAAGGATCGAGAAGGTTCGACAATTAGTGATGGTGTTGGGGAGGAGATTTCGCCATTGTTGATGCTGAGAAGAGCTGAATTTTGGTTGTATTTTTTGGCGTATTTGTTTGGTGCAACTTTAGGATTGGTTTACCTGAATAATTTGGGGCAGATTGCTGAATCGAGGGGCAGTTTGGGGATTTCGTCGTTGGTTTCGTTGTCGTCTGCGTTCAGCTTCTTCGGTCGGTTGTTGCCATCTCTGCTCGACTATTTCTTCTCCAAGTAACTCTCTCTCTCTCTCACACACACACACACACGTACAGTTCCATGCAAGGTGTTGGTTTGCTATTTCTATGGTAAGTTTTACTCGGAAAAAAAGGGAAACAATAACGGATTAATATATGCATTGAATCTTGGTTAATATGTTCTGAGAAGATTACCATTTTACATGGCGTGTGTTAATTAGTTAATTTAGTACTCCCATAAATCTGTCCCATTATCATTTTTTTATTTTTTAATACATATGGTAATGTAATCTGTAATTTGATGGTAAAATTATGATATATTTTATATTTATTTTTATTTAATATTTTTAGAATTGATAATTAATTGTAGTAGTTAATAGGATTATAAAAATATTTTTTTTACTATTTTAATATATATAATTTGACAGCGCGGCTTGAGACATTCATAACACACAGAAAATATGAAACACATAAAGCTTTTACCGAGTCGGGGAAAATATTTTCTGTGTGTATATATTGAATGCCCGCAACACCAAAGATGCAAAGTAATCAAATCTATATTTATTCCTCATAGCTAGTATAATTAGCATTGCTTTGATGTATGTGAATAATGTGGATCCATAAATTTAATGCAATTGCAAAAGGTAGAAAGATGTTGGTTGACGAATTTAAGGAGCCTACTTATTTGGTTAATTTTCTACTATTCCGCCTATCTATGTAGAACGACATCTTTATTTTATTCGTATTTTAATCTCGTCTGCATAATAATGTGTACATTGTAAAAGTCTTTTTTATCAAAAAAAATAAAAATAATGTGTACATTTATTGCATATCTATTAAATTAAAAAAAATATATTATGATATGTAAGAATCTTGGAGCCGATTAAGGCAACATAAGACAGATGAGTTCCCACCTCGTAATTGATGCGCCTGCACTAGGTACTTTGAATGAAATTCAATTCTACTTACCAGATTTTATTTTATTTTATTCATATTATTGTTTCGGCTACGTAGCCAAATATATCATTAGTAAACAATCATAATTTATCTTTAACTATTACTTTTGACTAATTAATTTTTCTTTTAAAAAAAGTTTTACCAATTAATACATAAGCTACAAGAAACTATACAAATATATTATCAGACAAATTATTTCATACCTAAAAACTGAGCAGGATCTGATGTGGAAATATAGGTATAAAATGATTTTTTAAAATGTCATATAAGTTCAAAATAACGTCGGTTTGAAGCTGGAAAATTTTAAAAATATTGAAAAATCACTATTAAAAAATGAATTTCACACATGTATTTTCATGTCTAGTTCACAATAATTATGCTCAACTTTTAAGTACAGAAAAAAAAAATCCAATGATAGATTTGCATAGTTTTATGTAGTTTGTGTATTGATTCGTCAAAGTTAATGACTCATGATTAAAAAAAATAAAAAAATGAATGATATTTTGGGATATATTAAGTAGTTAGCCTTCTTATTTTTGTTTATGCTCTTACACTGTAACATGTAACGACAACGGTCGTGTGCTATCATTTAATCTTTCGTATATGTGACGTGATTATCAGATCAGCTTACACAGTGTCAACAGCGACGGCAATGGGGGCAATGACGGCCCCAATGTGCGGAGCGTTTTTCCTACTAGTGATAAGCAAACAAGACTTTGCACTGTATATCAGCACGGCCGTTGTAGGAATTTGCAGCGGCGCAATTACTTCAGTATCCATATCAACAACTAGGGAGTTGTTTGGGACGACCAATTTTGGAGTTAATCACAATATTTTGGTGTCGAATATACCTATTGGGTCATTTTTGTTTGGGGATTTTGCAGCATTTCTCTACAAGAATGGGAGAGTTGATGGAGAAGAGAATTGCGTAGGACAGAAATGCTACCAAACAACCCTTTTGATATGGGGTTGTTTGTGTGTTTTGGGGAGTTTGCTAGCTTTGGTGCTTCATGTAAAAACTAAGAAACTGCATGCACATAAATAGGATCGTCCATTAAATTTAGTTGTATTTCGTATTTTAGTTTCATATCTATTCCGCGAGAAAAATTTAAAATGATGAAATTACAGAATTTGGAGCAATTGCAAATATAAAAAATATATGCAATCACTGCTTTGTTTCATGTAATAATTCTCATTGTTTATTATTTTTAGCATCATGAGAACCCGCAATCGCTATTTGTTGTGTCACTAGCTTTTGGGCGAATCACATGTTCAAGTGCAATAGACTGCAAACAACATTGAAAATCTTTAGTAATATAAATTAAGCTTGTTCACATAATAAATCAATTATATATATTTAATTAACTATTATATAATTGTAAATTTTAGTGAAATTCTACTCAATAACTTTCTAAATATGTATGGAAGTATCTAGGACCTTAGAAAAATACTATTTACGCGTGATAGCCGATGCGCCAATTAATCCAATTTTTTCCAAACTGGAACTTATTACCAATCAATTAAAGTTGGTAAATTCAAATTCAAAATGAATTTAAACATTTAAAAGTATAAAACGAACTTGACGTCGGCGCTTATGTCGAATCTTTCTTGAGTAGGAACATCCGTCTCTCATTTATGATTAGAATGATGTGGCAAAATTTAGGCCGGGATTTGGGAAAGTTGTCACGGTTACACAGAATGAGAAAATTATCAAAATCAATTATTTCAACGCAATCATTCATAATTGTCCGTTGCAGCCCGACACATTTGAGAGATTTGCCTAAAAACGACATCAAAAAATTGACGTTATTTGTTTATCTAACATATTTGCGTAGTCATACTTGGAGCTAGCGTATCGGTACGGAAAATTTTGAAAGTTATCGACGCCCAGTCACTGTTATGCAAATCTTCGCATATGCCAGCGATTACTTCCTTACAAGGAAAACCTTTAGCTTCTCAAGTCTCTGCAACTAGTATTGAGTTCAGTACGGTATGATAAAATTTCATACACTTATACCGAAATTCGGATGGAAAATGCCGAAATTACAGACCCATAACTTCTCATATTCGTGGCTGTCTTTGGACTCCTTCGCATATGCCAGCGATTACTTCCTTCAAGGAAAACCTTACTGATGAGCTTCTCAAGTCTCTGCAATGAAACTTGATGCTCGGGTAGCTGATGCTTATTGCGAGCAAATCACACAGGAGGTCATGCATCTTGTGAAAGCAAATGCAATGCAGATAAGATCTCACATGGGGTGGAGGACAATCATATCCTTAGTTTCAATCGCGGCTCGGCATCCAGAGGCATCTGAATCAGGGTTTGAGACTCTGTCCTATATTAAGTCTTTCCGTAAGAATGCTACTCGAATATTCGCCATCGTTGCTCAAAGTAGGACAAAATGCTTTTATATTTTCTTTGCTCTTCGGACCTACCCTAGTGAATAATGGATCTTTGTAACTTCTTTCAACAAACTTTTTATCACTTCCAGCTTCATTCTCAGCAACTGGGACATTCACGTCTTCTGAGTTTTTCCTTCTTGAGATCTCGTCTTTCAGTTGGACAGTTTTTACAGTCTCGTCCATTGCAGAGTTCAACTTCGAGATTTCAGCAGTTCCAGCTGACACCATATACATTATCCCTACGCCAACTCCGTAGCCAAATGATTTATCTGAAAGAGCATAAGACATTGGTGCAATATTTAAGTATCAGTAGGTTCATAGAATAAGACAATGACCAAACCAGCGACACGACATCAAATTTGTAACGCGCAAATATTAATCATGAATATAATGACTGTTATTGCAAGAAGTGAAAAAAACTGAAAAGATCTACAACAGGGGAAAGGGGAAGAACAGTTCAAAGCGATTCATAACAAAATCATAGAAAAATTTTGGGTTACTAGTTGGCTGAGTTTCAAACTAACTCACGAGTTGGCTTGACTCAAGATTCTTTAGCTTGAGGAGGCCGAGGGGCGGCGCTGTTGTTGCCGAGGGGCGGCGCTGTTGTTGCCCAAATTGTAGGGTTAGAAAATTGTAGGGGCGGCGCTGGTCTGCGAAGGGCTGAGGGAGAGGGAGTGAATGGCAAAGTATATTTATTTTTAGTATAGTCAATTCTATGGGTTTAATAATATTGAATTGATGATTATATTACAAAATTATATTATATTTTAGTTGATATAAATTTTATATTTATAATATATATATATATATATATATATGTTTTAAATCTCATTACATAAATTAATCATTTTATGATTTTATATAATAATATACATGAAACATATATTAAGATAACTAAAAGAACTATTCGATGCATTTTATATATATTAGATGAAGTGCTATAATTGAAAATGAATAAGCATATATAAATATTTTTGAATTATGAATTATTATTATATTTATTACTATAGTAGTATACGAAATAACAATATAACCAGTTGATTATATTTTCATAGTATACTAATGAGTTATAATTACCTTTATCTAATAGTTGATTATATTTTCTAACTCGATACTTGCATAAATTGTTCATTTTTTATAGTTTTACATTACATTATGCGTGAAAAATATATATTAAGATTTGATTAAAATAAAAAATACATACATAGTTATTGAAAGATTAAAGTGTATGCTAGAGATTAGTATTTTTTACCATTATGTAGTGCTATAACATAGAATATAGAATATTCAAATTAATCCCCATCATTTAGAAAATGAACCGAAAAGAGATAGAACTTCCTACAAAAATTATTTTTTGGCTTCTACATAAAGAATTTTTTATTATATAATCATATTGTATATCATACAATTATATGGATGAATTATTATTACCTTTATCTCATAGTCAATCATATTTTCTACCTCCACATGTCATTGCATAAAATAGATATAATTTATAATTTATTATGATTAACCATATTATTATAATTAAGTATCATAATTAATTACTTATATAATATATATAATCTAATATTGTTTTATTCATTTATCTCATTCATTTATTTTTCAAAGTATACTTATGAATAATAATTGTTATTATCTTATTGTAAATTAGTTATGTAAGTTAGATAGTTATATAAATTGGTTATATAAGTTTATAGTTTCATAAAATAACTTAGTTTCATTACTTTTCTTTTCGAGTTAGTAATCAATATCTCATTACATTAATTGTTTATTTTTGTTTATAGTTTCATAAAATAACTTAGTTTCATTACTTTTCTTTTTGAGTTAGTCAATCAATATCTCATTACATTAATTTTTATTTTATATCGTAATATACATATTACGTATGTATGTCAAACGTAATATACATAAAAGATAAAACTAAATAATAAATCCATATAAAGTTTTCAAAAGTTTAACATGTATGTCATCAAACATAAGATTTTTCATTATGTAATTGTAATATAGACTAACTATAAATTGAATATACTATTTAACATAATCTATTATATAATTTATATTTACTCCATTTATTTACTTTTCAAAGTGAATAATATAGATGTAACTTAGTTTTTAATTATAATTTTGTTAAGTATTAAAATTTCTTATTCATGATTTCATTATCAATAATCATATATGTTGTAATTTATCATTAACTTTTATTAATTATGAATAAATATATATTTTTTAATTTATTACTAATTATATATAATAAAATAAGTATTATATTTTAATACGGTATATCGATATATACCGTACCGCGGTATATACCGAATATATCGGGGTACCGGTATATACCGCGGTTTCGGTATATACCGTACCGCGGTATATACCGATATACCGGCGTACCGGTATATACCGCGGTTTCGGTATATACCGATATACCGGCAGACGTAGGTATATGTATCATGCAGTATATACCGCGGTACGGTATATATCGGTATACCGCGGTATCCGAAAAAATGATACCGTTACCGTACCGAAAATTAACGGTACGGTATCATACCGTGCCGAAAATTCCGGTATACCGAAAATTCGGTATTTTTCGGTATTTTTCCGGTACGATAAGCCCGGTATACCGATAAATCGGCATTTTTTCCCACCCCTACTTGGAGCAGCGTATCTTTTGAAGTTATCGACGCCCAGTCACTGTTATGCAAATCTTAAGAGTTCAGTAACTACACTTACTTGGAGACACATAATCTCAAGTACTCAAAATTATATGCCAAAATGCTTTAAAAACTTCAAAATCTGAATTAACCAAATTTCAACAAATACATCCATGTGTTCGCAAATGTAGAAGGGAGCTCAACTGCAAGACTCGTCCAGTAGAACCACTCAACACCGTTGATCTCGCCCTACAACTCATAGTTAATTTGTTTAGAGATAAAAACTTGGGTGAGCTCAGTCTCACCGTGAGTTCACCTTGTTTTTGTTAAAATAATTATATATTAATTATTATGAGTAAGCACAATTAGATTTTATTAATTTATAAGTAAATTTATTAATTCACAAGTAAGGTTTATTAATTCAGAATTAAGATTTATTAATTCAAAATTAGAGTTTATTATTCAAATTAAGATTTATTAATTCACAATTAGGGTTAATTAATTCAAAATTATAGTTTATTATTCAAAATTAGAGTTATTAATTCCAATTAGAGTTTATTAATTCATAATTAGGATTTATTAATTCATGATTAGGATTTATCAATTCCAATATAACTTTATTAATTCAAAATTAAGATTTATTAATTCATGATTAGAATTTATTAATTCAAAATTATTATTTATTAATTCATAATTATGATTTATTAATTTACAATTAAAATTTATTAAATTAATTAATTTTAATTAGAATTAATTTTAATAATTAATTAATTAGTTAATTAATTAAAAAATTAATTAAGTGATCTCACCCTTGTTTTAAAGAGTTATGGCTCTTATTTCAATATAAAAGTTACGGCCCAGAAGAATGCCTGCTGTCGATATAAGCTGAGGGCACATGTGCTAAAGTCACGGATACGGGCATCTGAGTGGCATACAGCATGTAACCGGAGGAACAAATACTTTTGGTATAGCATAGATAGATAAAAATCATATTGATGGATCGAACAATTTTTGAGTTTTGTCTTATCACGTAATCCCTCAAATACTCAAAATCCTATGTATTGCCAATCTAATTTATCACCTAACTGTAAACACCCCCCTGTTAAATAAAACGTGATACCACAAGAATTATCTGATCATCAGCCTAACAACTGAGAGATGAAACGAATTTCATACCGAATCCAAGAATCATTTCGGAATACCTCAAGGCAGTTAAACGGCCATCTTCTTCCGACTCTCAAGCTTCTCGTGCCACGACTTCCAAGCAATTCTCACGTCTTCTAGTTGGGATTCGGGGATGCCAGTGTTTGCATCTAACGTTGGCAGCCACTCTTTCCAAGGGGAGTTTGAAGAGTCCAAAAACTTAGACATCTGAGGCAATACCACCGACCGATAGAAATCATCGACCGATTTGAGGATCTCCTCTGATTCGACCAATGCCGTCATCTCCGGCCTCTTTTGATTGCCTGGTCTGTTCCGGATAGCAAAACTATTGCTCCGTAAAAACAGACCTTCAGACGGGGCAAGAGGCAAGACGATCCTCGAGAACTTGGATAACGATAAATTCAGAATATCTCTTGGCAGTAACTCGCGTTTCACAGCTATAGCAGTTCCTACCATTTTGCGTATCTGATTGTGTGTATAGTAAAAACACATCAACACAAAATGAAAAAAAGGCAAATATGTAAATGCGGATGCACGGCGCATTCACCACTCAAAGTTCACCAATCCCCAATTAGGCTTTATTAATAAGAATTTAATTAGGAGAATGTATTGTGCGCCTAAATGTATGTGTCAACGAAAAAAATATGGGAATTAAATGAAAATACGAAGAGTATTACCTGATGCAACATGAATGACTCCCCACAGATGGAGATTTCAACGAAATTCGCACCATACAACTGCTCCAATTCGCCACAGCAGCACTGGAAAATCTTTCTGAAATGTGATGCTCCGATCCTGTCATTCTCATCAGGTTCGTCTAACCACCGGGCAAGCACAGGTACAGTGAGATTTTTCTGTTCCTTCAAGGTGTCCTCGTCTCTATCCGTGTTCCTTTCTGAGATGGAGAGGGGAAAGTCAAGCTCCGTTTCCTCAGAATTTGTGGCTAAGGATTCATCAGCTCCGTTCATATCTTCTTTATCACTTCCCTCCGAGTCAGAATCAGATGATAACTCTGCTGTCTTTAATGGAGAACTCTTTACAGTGACTCTACGAGGAGAGTGTTTTGTTCTGTATTTAGATCGAACAGTATAATTGTGAAACGGATGGTCTCCCTGAGACATAAAAAGAGTGGCACAAACTAGTTGATCAAAATGGAACTTTAATTTCATTCTTCAGATGATAGAGAATTGACTAAGTTACACGAATCAACTTTTGTATACCCACAAAAATATAAGTTTCTAGATCACAATTCATGTTACATTTGTAACATGAAACCGAAAAACCCCATCAGCAGAAAACCAAACACTCAAAAGGTATACCTCAAAAGCGTTGAGTATACTGTTAAAATCTGATAAATGATGATCTATTTCACCAGCTGTAGAATTCTCTTTTACTCCAATAACATCAGCAGGGAGAAGATACGAATACTTGCGAATGCTACATTCCCTTCGGGCATCAAAACTCCTGAAAAAATAAGGTCATCCAGCATTAAAAGATGGAAAAAAAGGAATTGATCAGAAACATAAAACAGTCCATTTTAATGCACGAAGAGACCAGCGACAGAATAAGGGGAGGTAGAAGCGCACAGCATATTTGCATAGCAATCCCAAGAAATACAGCTTGAGAGAGAGAGAGAGAGAGAGGATAACAAAAATACACTATCCTCATAGAGAATTCTCTACCTTTGTGAAGGTAAGATGCTGAAAACTCTTATGTTTTCGGGAAGATAAGAATTAACGTATCTGGCAAGAGCAACACCATTCGGATCATTCTTCCAGGCGAATTCTGGAATCTCCATTTTAAAAGCAATCATGGTCGCCAGCGAATGAACCTGAATGCATGAAGGTTACAGAATCTGGAGAAGCAAGTGTTACAAACGAACATGCCTAAACCTAGTTTAGAAAGAATAACCTACAACAGCGACTTAGGCTTACCCCTTTATCAGTCCGGCTACTTCTTGCCCAGCCGATTTTGTTCAAATTCCCGAAATTGCTCTCTCTAATTCCACCAACTTTAAAAATAGCCTTTTCTAGTTCACCTTCAATGGCTACAGAACAAGATCACGGAGCTTTTGTGAAATCTTTTTTTACTTCCTAACTTGAGTCGTGTCAAATTCAAATACAGTCAATAGTTTTTGTTGTGATTGGAGAACCGGAGAATTCATAGAAATGAGCATCTCTTCATGCCAATAGAATATAATCAAATTCGCCTTGCATTTTCAGACAAAATTCAATGAGTCCCTCTTCTGTGTCCATATGGTAAAATATATGACTTTCAACATCATGAGTCATAATCATGGCATCTACTGAACATCTCCAGCAAACAAGTCATAATACATGAGAATTTGTTCGAGATTGAGTGCAACGAGCAACCAAAGATAATGGCTTTTCGGCAACAGAAGGAGAGAAGGACCAAAGATACACAAATTGATAATGATCGGTGTTTTATCAGTATCAAACAACAGCATATAAACCATGTAAAAACAAATAAATCTTTCGGCAAAGACAACAGCATTTTCTCCCAATGTTTGCACTTTAAAAAAATAGCATATGCCTAATTTAAGAATCTTCATTCGAAGTCAGAACACATAAATGAACATTATATCATTGAATTCTTCAACTATGAGGTCTCAACCACCCATAATTAAAAATAAAATCTTGCCCCAAATTAATAATTAAAAGAATAAAGAAAGAGAGGAAACAACCAAAATCAGAGAAAGAGAAGTTTCTCACTGGATATATCAGGTTCATTTCTCTGAATTTGCAATCCTGCCACAACATTAGAGCAAAACCCATCAAACCCAAAAATCAGAAACAGAGAGCTCAACAAGAACAATATATTTTTCTCTTTATCACAAAAAACAAAGAAACAAGAATGATTGGAAACACACACACACACACACAAAGGATTAACAACAGCAGACCTCTGTAATCGGACCCCACGTAGCCAACGCGCATAACCACTTTCTTCTTGCGAATAGATTCCCATTTCTGGGCTGTCTCCCACGAACCAACTTCTGCGGCGGCGGCGGAGGTGGACAAGCTGAAAGATGTAACTCTGAGCGGCTTGAAACCGTAGGAGTTTCGCGAGCAGCCTCTTGATAATAACGATGTATTCCACAGTGGAGAAAGGGGGACTCGTAGCAAGGAAACCGCCATTGCTACTGAAACTTTGAGTATGAGTATGAGATTACAGACGCCATTGTTTACTTGATTTCAGAAAACGTTTCCGATTTTGTTAATATTTGTTAATTGGTTGGGCTTGAGTCCAATTACCAACAATTGTAAATTGTAATATAAGTGAATTGGGCTTTGAATGAGAAGCCCACGCCAGGTGAATTTTAATATTATTTTAATTTTCTATCATTGAGTTTATTTAATTTAATGCTAAAATGTTAGTTAAAAACAAAAAACTATAGTACTTTCATCCTTGATAAATTTAAAGAAGCCATAATCTGACTTTTTTGGTTCTGACTGAGATAGTTTATCGGGCTTGTAACGTATAATGCGTATATAATGATAATACTATAGATGCATATATTTATATTATGCTAACAAAATAAACACAAGTTACTTTTTATTTTCACAAAATGCAAATGGAAACTATACATGCTAGTAATTTTTGCATCGGTCGCATCCAAAATAAAAATCACAAAAAGTATCTATTTGTAATTATATCACACCTCTTACTTCCAGAATTAATCAAAATATAAGATAAACATTGTTTGTGATATCCTATTTTGAGAACGATCATATAACTTATTTATTTTTGATATATCAAAAACCGCACATATAGGTTTTAATTGAAAAATATTATATAGTATTTGTAATGTTAAAATTAAGGTTTTGTCAAATGTTTTCTTTTCGTTTTCGAGAAAAAGGTTTTGTCAACTTAACTATTTAAGCGAATAATAACAAATAAATTGCCAAATTGGTTTATTTTCAAAAAAGAAATATTACTTCCTCCCTTTTCGCTGCTCGAAACTCTCGAGTCCTACATCAATGGAGGCTGATGCCGCAAACATCAAACACCCTATTTCAACAAACTGGGATCACCCAACTCCTAAGTCACTAACCGTCGGAGCTTAAATGAGCAGTGCGACAGCAAAATCTGAGAGAAGATGTCATTCGCCAGCCCGAAATCACTGGCGACGCTGGTGGAATCCGCCGTCTCTACTCAGTCGCCTCGCCTGGGCCGCGCCGCTCACGCCCGAATCATCAAAACCCTAGGCGCATCTGTAGAGACCTTCCTCTCCAACCACCTCATCAACATGTACTCGAAGCTCGACCGCCCCGACTCGGCCCGTGCCGTCCTCTCCCTCACCCTTCCCCACTTCCGCTCCGTCGTCACCTGGACTTCCCTCATCGCCGGCGACGTACAAAACGGCCATTTCGCGTCCGCCATCTCCAGTTTCACTAACATGCGCCGCGAGAGCATCCAACCCAACGATTTCACCTTCCCTTGCTTGTTCAAAGCGGCGGCGGCGCTGCACGCGCCGCTCCTCGGACAGCAGCTCCACGCCCTCGCCATGAAGCTACTATTGATCGGCGACGCGTTCGTCGCCTGCAGCGCCTTCGACATGTACAGCAAGACGAGACTTTTAAACGTCGCGGACAAATTGTTCGACGAAATGCCGCAGAGAAACATAGCCGTGTGGAATGCAAGCATTTCGAATGCGGTTTTAAACGGGAAGCCGCGTGAAGGCATTTGTAGGTTTCTGCAGCTTCTCGAATCTGGCGAGGCTGCTCCGAATTCGATTTCCTTCTGCGCCTTCTTGAACGCGTGCTCTGGCGGCCGGTTCCTGGCGCAAGGGCGACTGTTGCACGGATACTTGATCAAAGGGGGGCACGAGGCTGACGTCTCAGTCTCAAACGGGCTGGTTGACTTTTATGGAAAGTGCGGTGAAGTCGGCTTCTCGGAGAGAGTCTTCGAGAAGATGAGTGAGCGTAACAAAGTCTCGTGGGGTTCTATGCTGGCCGTGTTCGAACAAAACGATATGGGAGAGATGGCATGCGACTTGTTTCTCAAGATAAGAAGAGCAGGCGTCGAGCCTACGGATTTCATGCTCTCGAGTGTGCTTAGCGCGTGCGCAAGCCTGGCGGCACTCGAGACAGGGAAAGTGATCCACGGATTAGCAGTAAAGGCATGTGTTGATGACAATATATTTGTGGGGAGCGCTCTTGTCGACATGTACGGTAAATGTGGGAGCGTTGATGATTGTGAGGGAGTCTTCTACACGTTGCCTAGGAGGAATTTGGTGTGTTGGAATGCGTTGCTCGGTGGATACGCTCACCAAGGGCGTGCGGACATGGCGTTGGAGTTGTTCGGGGAGATGGTTAAAAGAAGGGACTGCGAAGGTTTGGTGCCTAACTACGTCACCTTAGTGTGCGTGTTAAGCGCTTGCAGTAGAGGCGGGATGGTGGAGGTCGGGATGGATGTGTTCGCCTCCATGAGGGATAAGTACAATGTCGAGCCTAGGGTAGAGCATTACGCATGCGTGGTTGATATGTTGGGCCGGGCAGGGCTGGTCGAACAGGCCTATCAAGCCATCAAGGAGATGAGAGTTAAGCCTACTATTCCCATATGGGGAGCACTACTAGGTGCTTGTAAAATGCATGGGAAACCAGAGCTTGGTAAAATTGCAGCTGAGAATTTGTTCAAGCTTGATCCACACGATTCCGGGAACCACGTTGTCCTCTCGAACATGCTGGCTGCTGCGGGGAGGTGGGACGAGGCCAATGTGGTGAGGGAGGAGATGAAGGAGATCGGGATCAAGAAAGGGGCCGGATGCAGTTGGATATCCGTGAAGAACGATGTTCATGTTTTTCAAGCGAAAGATGCATCACATAGTCGGAACGCTGAGATTCAGGTGATGCTAGGTAAACTGAAGAGCGATCTGAAGGCTGCTGGGTACGTCCCCGATACGATGATGGCTCTGTACGATTTGGAGGATGAGGAGAAGGAGTCGGAGGTGTGGTACCACAGTGAGAAGCTCGCGCTTGCTTTTGGCCTCGTCGCGCTCCCTCCGGGCGTCCCGATAAGGATCACGAAGAATCTTAGGATCTGTGTGGATTGTCACAGTGCTATCAAATTCATATCGAGGATTGTTGGTAGAGAGATCATAGTGAGAGATAACAACCGGTTTCATCGCTTTGTGGATAACCAGTGCTCCTGTGGTGATTATTGGTGAACATATTGGATGCTACATGATTGAAGATTGATACAGTGCTTTGAAGGTGGTATGAAAAGCTGATTCAGCTTTGCAACGTTGAATTTAACTTTAAGCAAAATTCGAGGTCTTTTAAGATATAAGCGAAAGTTCATGTCATTTTTGAAAAAGACTCCAAAATTGGAGCCCTAAATTATAGTTAACCCTTTTTATTTTATACTTGGTACTCTTATTTGCAGCTTGTTGAAGTAATGATGAACTTTCCCAGACTAAAAACTACCCAGTTCAGACACGGGTGCAGATTACTGAAGCACAACGGGCTTCGACAAGACACTTCTAAAAGAGAACGAGGCTCTCAGATCGCTACATCAACCTGCTTCAAGAGTATTATCATTCAAATGCTGATGATTAGGGTGCTCAGAATGATAGAACCTGACACTGTACAATGGAATGGATTGATTGCCAATTTTTTTAATGAACAATTCATTCTTTCTCTTTTTTCTTCTCAAAGTATGTATGTTTATACTCGTGGAGTCTTGGACAATGATGCAATCAAATATAGCATTGAAGATCATGTTTGGTAAATGTTACATATTGCAGCACTAATGCTTTTACAGTCGAGCTCCATCGTCTTCATCCAGTTCTCGAAATCTCCGATTTCCTGTGAACACGTACGAGTATAAATCTCTCTCAGTAAGAAAAAGGAACTCAAGTTTCAGTTTTGATACTCACAAAATTCCAACAAAGCATTAAGGTATTTGTTGAAGACTAGAAGTCAATGTACAATGCTAGTATTAAGCTAAAACCCTTTTCAAACAACTTCCATAAACCTTCGCAAGAGACATGCAAACCTCGATTTGCCTTGGCTAAGTAGAACCAGGAAAGACTAAAATTTCTCACAACTTACGTCGTTTATGAAATGATACGTGAGCTTCCAAACCTAGCACGGGCTACCAAACATACATAAAGGCCACTGACCACTACACGCGATCTTCCCCATCAAGTCTAAGTTATGACATCGCACAAGAACACTTGTACCAAGACTAGATATAGAAAAAGGTTAGAACTTTCAATACTTAAAAGCCTTATACTAACATGAACTAGCAGTGTGTGACCATTTTGATCATTCTATATAACTAATCAGCTCAATCAAGATACCATTGCAAGCACCAATGTGTATTTGTACAAATAATACAACAAACAACAAGCCAAGAAGCAAAAGTAGAAAGAATTCGCTCGCTAACCTTGACAGCAGTGTTGAGAGCGTGAGACGCTGCAAGCCACTGATCGTTCTGCTTTGAGAATCGCACAATACTTGCTGCAAGTGCTTGAATTTCCTTATCAATTCGCTCTTCATTGATGAACACCTCCCGCACACCACCATCAACAGATTTCACAAGCAGATCCGACACACGGATTGCAGTTCGAATAGCCTCATTCTTCGCTTTCTCTAAATTTTATCCAGCAGAAACAGAGAATGCAAGAGCAAATAAGAAATTCAACTTGGAAGTTAATCACAATCCCCCCCCACTCCCCAAGTTCAAGCTCCAATATCAACCATAATTTTGTAGCACAATCATATACCAATTCAACTTGATAATTAATCAAAGTCCTGCCAAAAGGAAACGCTATTTGAAGCTCAAACTCCAAAATTAACCACAATTTCCAGCAAAAACAAATATCAATCTAACTTGACAGTTTTAAGTTCAAGCTATAAAAATGACCATAGATTTAGAAAACACACACTGAAGGTAAAGCAAAACACACTAGTAACACTCGAAACTCCGCCATACATCATGAAATCAAGTATAAAATCGGTATGCCTAAACTGACCAGTTCGTTCGCGAAGCTCAATCTCGGCATGATTGTGATCGCTGATAATTTGAAGCAGAGAAGCTTCGAGACTCCCCGCTTCCACTTGATGCGATCGCTCCATCAACACAGCTTAACATAGCAATTACAAAACTTCACACTATTATTCGAGATTTTCAGAAAATTAGAATTGAACCTCGAGAATTCCAATCCTAGTTCAAATTTTGAGCAAAATTATGATCTACTAACTATAAAATGCGAAAAGTTTAAATTGGGGGCGACGAAAGCCAACCTAGATTTGATCGTGGAATTGAGCCCTAGCGGCCGCTGTTAGTTGGAGCTTACCGGACCGGACGATTCGAGTCGATATGGACCGGGATTTCGAAAACGTCGTTACTCTTTATTGACGGAAGATTTAAAAGTTTAAAATTATCTGTTTATTGATATACAGTATTAAAAGTGGCGAAATATTTTAGAGAAAAACCAATTATGATTGTTTTTACGCTTTTGACCCATCAATTGAATGAACTTACACCTTGACCTTGTAATGTTAAGTTGCAATAATATACACTTCACGTAACCTAAAATACGTAGTAGTTACTAGCATTCATGATGTGACAAAGAATAACTTTAGTAATTGTTGATCGATAAAGACCATAGCTGAAAATAAAACTTTAAATTTGCAAACTGTAGTTTTGTTTTGCAAAAGTTCAAAAAAATTATAATTCAAACAAGAAGTTTTGTGTGTCAGCAAAGTGTTCTTTTTATAAATAATATGTTCTGAGTCCATAATTTGAAGGTCACATCAACTTAAATTATTTTAGTGATACACACAATAATATTCTTACATATATGAATTATGATATACCACTATCAAATTGTACATTAGCAAAGATTCAAAAAAGTTCCTAATTCTACAAACAAAAGAATTACGAGAGAACTGTAGAAGATTCAAACTTGCTAATCAGTTTTAAACTTTTTTCTTTTTTATAGCAAAAATATAGTTTCTAATTGATCATGTAGGCTGTAGCACATTCCTGGAATAAAGCACAACCTGAGCTTGTCAAATTTGCATCTGAGTATTTATTCCAACTTGATCCTCAAGATTCTGGGAATCGTGTTCTCCTCTCGAATATGCTTGCAGCTGCAGGGAGACGGGGAAGAGGCTCGCCGCGTGAGGGAGGAGATGAAGGAAGTGGAATTGTTGAAATGCTGCTGATTAAGGTGCTCAGATTCAGAAGAGCCTGAAACCGTAAAGTGAAATGGAGTTATATCACAAAAATTGTTATGTTAGGACCATGAACAATCCATTTGTTCTGTTAAAGGATTTACCATTCTCCAACCTCCAACTCAATGATGCAATGCTATCTAACAATGGGTGTCATGTTTGGTGAATGTTACAGATAGCAGCATGCTTTTACAGTCAAGCTCCATTGTCTTCATCCAGTTCTCGAAATCTCCAATTTCTTGTCAACAGATACGAGTACAAGTCTCTCAGCAAACGGACCATCATTGTTGCAGCAACAAATGTTATGTTTTAAGCTAAAAACTTTCTCAAACAAACTTCCCCAAACCTTTGCAAGACGCGCGATCTAGTTTCCCAACTAAGGGGGTGTTTGGCTAAGTTTATTTTAGAGAGCTTATAAGATCCAAGAGCTTATAAGATGTTTCAAGAGCTTATAAGAGGTAATGTCTCAAATGTTTATAAGTTGTTAAAATATTTGGATGATTGATCTTATAAGCTAGAGAAAAAATAGTCAGTTAGAGAGAGAAAATCATAGTTAGAGAGATAAAATTGACGAGATGTGAAGTTGATAGTGTATATGTAAGAAATAACGAACTATAATAAGGTTATTTTGGTAAATTCATGATTACTTATAAATTTATGAAAAAATAAGTTAGAGTTGATCAACTTATTTTTAGGGGAGCTTATAAGCTGTTGGAGCTTATTTTCACAGCTTATAAACTGTTTAGGAACTTATTTTGCCAAACACTTTGTAACAGTTTATAAGCTCCTAATCAGCTTATAAGCTCAGCCAAACACCCTCTAAGTCGAACCAAGAAAGACTCCAATTCACAACAAATAGTAAGCCAGGAAGGAAGCAAGGTAGAAACTGTAAGCATACTAATCTTGACAGCGGTGTTGATAGCGTGAGACACTGCAAGCCACTGATCAATCCTGCTTTGAGAATTGCATAATAGTTGCTGCCAATGCTTGAATTTCCACCTTAATCCGTTTCTCATTTATGAAGATCTCGCGCACATCACCATCAACGACCTGCACAAGCAGGTCCGACACACGGACTGCAGTCTTAAGAGCTTCTTTCTTGGCTTTCTCTACGTTTATCCAGCAAAATACGGAGTCCAAAAGCAAATATCAGTTCAACTTGAAAGATAATCACAGTTCCTTTCCCCCCAAAAGAAAACGCCATTTTAGTTCAAGCTCCAAAATTAACAACTAATTTCCAGCATAAGTAAATACCAATCCAACATACCAACTTGAAATTTAATCAAATTATCCTCTAAGAAAATACCACTTAAAGTTCAATATCCAAATTAACCATAAGTTCCAGCAATAGCAAATAATGATAGAATTCGAAAGTTAACCACGTCACTTGAAGTTCAAACTCCAAATCCAACCACAAATTTTCAACAGAAACACACACACAAAGCATGATCAAACACACTTAAAAATACTCGAAAGCCGCTATATCCGACATTATGAATTCCAGATTAAATTCGGAGACTCACCAGTTCGTTCCAGCAGCTCGATCGCGGCATGATTGTGCTGGTCGGTCATTTGAAGAAGTGACGCCTCCAGACTCCCGGCCTCCACATAATGCGATCGCTCCATTGATGGAGTTCATACAGCAATTACCAAAAGTCAATAGTTCTTCTTTGAAGGAGAAAAAAAATCCTGAATGCATCAATGTTAGCCCTGATTATTTCAGAATTAGAATTGATCCTCGGAGATTCCAATTCTAAATTTCAGATTTTGTTCAAACTTATCATCTACAAATTAGAAAATGAAAAAAATCAAAAATTGAAATTGGGTACGTCAAGAGGTAACCTGGATTTGAATAATTTGATCGTGAATTGAGCCGTGGAAGCTGAGGGTTGGGGAGAGTTGACCGAACCGGCCGGCTCGAGTTGGATATGCAAACGGTATTTTTGGAAATTTCGGGTCGGGAGAAAGTAGTAAAACTGAACCCCAGACTTTTACTTTTTACACGAAGAGATGGGCAAAGTGGACAAAATGTCTAGCTGAGGGGGCAACTGAATTTTACACATCTTAGCCCAAATAAAATAACTCTTAACCAATTGAATTAAGTTCGTGAGGATCGAATTTTACACATTTATCGTAAGTTTGAGTAGCCACCAATTACTTATGTTATGTTTCATCATCACATGTCAAACAAGGATTGTTAATTAATATGTTGTAATGTTTAATTTTTTGGGTCCATCAATATTCATATTGCTTATTTTTCGAATCAAAACTTTCAACGGTAAAATTTGAAATTTTAGATTATCGAAAAATTTGGGTAAATTTTAATTATAAAAGATTAAAAGGTTATTACTTATTTACAAAATCATAAAATTCAAGTCGAAATTACAAATTCAATCATAATTCCTATTTTAATGTAATTATTCATTAAATAAATTATAATATAGCTTTTAAAGAAATATCTCAACATGAATGAGCTCAACTCGATTAATTGATGTATTTCCAAATCGAGTATCTTAAGATAGTCATGTGCATGCCTTTTTATTACAAAGGCAGTCCTACATAGATGGCCCTCGGATCGTATGTTTTAATTTTCATTGGCAAATAATTGGAAATTTAACCTAATTTTAAAGTGAGAATGTTTATTAGTTTCTCCTACAAGTTAAACGTTCACTTTATTGTATATATATAATAATACGTGGATAAAAATATTCAAGATGGAAGTTCAGATATTAAAGTCTACAATTTCAAGATAAAAATATTATTAATTTCATGGACAATTTCAAGAAAGTCTACAATTATTTATCATGCTACGTACTATTACGGTAAATTACACTTTGGATATTCACAGCCAAACAAAACCTACACAAAATTTTTACATTTAAAACTTTTATTTTATCCTTTTCCAAGTGAAATTATTTTCATGATGACAAAACTCTCCGACAATGTAAGAAAGAAGTAGTCATATTCATTTGTTGGATAGCATTTCGAGTTTGATAACACATTTTGTCAATAACTAACCACTTTAGAATATTCAAAAGCCAAGTGGAAGTTAGGCAGCAGACACTTAAAACGTAAGTTATATTTTTGTATAAAGAATAAAATTCGGCTTCAAATCAAAAGAAAAGTTGCAAAAAAAAGGAGTTCGAGACACATTTTTCTTTGAAATTGACTGTCGAATGTGATCGTTAGTTAGTGTTTAATTAGTAAGCAATCTACTTGTTACTCTTGGATTGCTCTCTTCAAATTTAATACTATATTTAACATATATTTGCAAAATCTAATAGTTATTTAGTGTAATATGACTTAATTATTTCGATAATCATGCAGCTACGTTTATATTATTTCAACCAATTTTATGCAATGCATGGTGTCATACCTAAATCTGCCATTACCTTTTAGAATGAACAATATGAAAGTGTAATAATTAATAAGCATAATTCTACAAAATCATAATATTATCTTGCCTCAGTATTGTTCTTCCATTCACCTAGTTGGGGGTGGCAATCTTATCAAGTATTTAAAACTGAAGAAGAATTGCTACATATTAAGATTTGAAAGGGATTTGAATTCAGAAAAGTCTTGTCCCCCACCCCCTTGAAATGAGGGGTTAAATCAAAAATCCAAAAACTAGTGTTATAGAAATGGATTCTGACAATGATGTTTTAACAAATTTGGGTATGCATGCATATGCTGCCTAAGTATCATGTCTTGCTTTACTTTGTCATTCAAAACATTTATAATGACACCAACGAAAAGATCCCACCTTATTTTAGTTTATCTTGTCTGTGAAATATTTGTATAAACACACACACACATGCATGCATATATATTATGTATATATCTATTATTATCCAGTGTCAATTTTACTATTATGAAAGTAAATCAATAGTACTATATGCTATGTGTTTCCATTGGATTCGAAATTAGGATGACAGCTAAACTATTCCACATAAATATAAATAATGGTTTTCTGTTTGAAATATTAGATGGAAAATTTTGACAAGATTTGGGACATATATATTTGAATTAATACCAATAATGCATAGCTAGGGTGATATTTCCGCGATCAATTTAGTGTGTGTGTGTTTTGATGTAATAGACCGCTGAGAGTGTAGTAATAAACATTTGATCAATGGTGAACACAAGAACATTACTACATTTATAATACTCTATATGAAGATCTCGACGGTGGTGTTCGTATGTAGTGTTTCAAATCTTTAGTATCAAATGACATAATCATCCCTCTCTCTATATATTTATAATTAAATTTGATCTTTAGATTAAAAAAATGAATGAATCACATTAGTCCTTAATTAGTTTTCAAAAAAACTAGAGATCTCATTTGATCTACTATATATATATATGAGAGAGTTAACATAAAAACCATTCTTTATTATGAGAACAAAAAAATATGAATTCGTTATTAAAGTTAATGAATCTGTTATGAAAGTTATTGAGTCAAAACATATAAATTTTTCACAACCCATGAGGGACGAAAATTTCATTTTTTTGAATTCAATAACTTTTCAAAAATTCATCAACTTTCATAGTGAATTTATCATTTTTTTTGTTCTCACATTCTCATAATAAAAATATTTTTACGTTAACATTCTCTCTCTCTCTATATATATATAGATGGAGTTCTAAAAAAAGTCAAGTTTATATACAAACACAATTCCGAACGGTGTAACTATGTACCTTGAATATGAAGTGGTGGATTATAATTTACATTAAACTTATTTCATTAAGCTCATAAACATGCATCAAATCAAAATAGTACTCCCTCCATCCCATCTAAGACGGTATATTTCTTTTCGATACAATTATTTAGGAGAATGATATAAAGTTATTAAAGTGATAAAAAGTAGATAGGTCCCACAACTTTTGAAGAGATAATTATTTCTTTGAAATATAAAATGAGACAAAAAAAAAACATGATCATCTATGTTTATGTGGTAGGGTGAACATTCGATTTCGGTTAGGATTTTTGCCTAATCCGAACCGATCCGAAAATCAATTTTGAGAGAAAAATAATCGATCTAACCGAATATCAAATCGAAAATCCAAAAATTTTATAAAATATGAAAAATCCGAAATTATGGTAATTTATATTAGATTTAAAATATTTATATAAAATATTATTATTATTATATATAAATTATATATAATTCAATTTTGGATTTTTGGATTAAAAATCCAATCCAATCCGATCCGATCCGAACCGAAAATCTGAAAAATATTTTAAATTTATCGGACGGATATTTGATTCGATAGTAGACCAATAACACTAAAAAATTCATCGATCGTAAAACTTACCACAAATATTGACTGTAAATTTCTCTCGTCTATTTCCAAAATATTTTGACACAATAGAAATAAAATTTTGATTTGTCAGCTATGTAACAATAGAAAAACGTGAAAATCCAAAAATTAAGGTAAGAGTAGAAGAATATGGAATTTTGCACTTCTTTATTCGATGAAATGAATTATTCGAGATGACCCACATCAATTGCACGTGTACGTCCAATCCTGCATCTGCATGCAATTTGAATATGACCACCACAACAAATTATTTCTCCATAGCTGCCCTTAATTCAACCCAATCAATCATTTTCTACTCCTATTCAATTCAATAATTTATTCATAGTAATAATAATAATAATAATTATTATTATTATTATTATTATTATTATTATTATCATCATCATCTGGCTTTTGCCAATTTAAATATTAGAATAAAGAATTTGAAGACTGACTACTATATAGTAGCGACTTCGAGTGAAATATTATATGATCATATTTTGATTTCGGTATGCCACAGGTTGATACGAACAATTGATGAACATAACTAATATTATGACCTAATGAAACAAAAAGTTGGTTTTATAAATAAGCAAATATTAATCGACCTAAAGTTTTTGGCACGTAATACATATATACATATAATTTATAGTGATATACGACATCAACTTAATTTAAGCATCAAAAATACCTCGGCTTCACTAATAGACATGCATGGTGACCATATATTTTTACGTAAAGTGTTTTGTTTTTTGATCGATTAATACGAAATTTTAAAGATTGCATCAAGTGGACTCAAATTCGAGATTTTGGCTCATACATTAATCACTCTACCATTAAGTCAACATACGTAACTGTGTAAAGTGTTTTTGATTACTACTATTTGCAGCCTGCTATATATATATATATATATATGCATGGATATCTTCATCTGCATAGCATTTCTCATGCATTATCTAATCTCTTTACTTAAAATGATAGTAAAAACAAAAATGAGACAATTTTATTATTCTTCTTCCTCCAGTTTTTCTACAATTGTGATGACATGTTTTTTATTGATATTTACGGTGTCGATGGGCAGTTGTGAAGCTCAATTGTCGACTGACTTTTACAAAAAAGCGTGCCCTGAAGTGTTCGCCGCCGTGAACTCGGTTGTTAAATCCGCCGTCGCTAAAGAGAAGCGGATGGGTGCCTCCCTCCTCCGCCTCCACTTCCACGACTGCTTTGTTCAAGTAATTCTTCTACTGATCTCACATTCATTTAATGATTTTTTTAGTATGAGAGTTCTAATTACATGTAGGCTTTAAATAATCATGCCTACGTGTATTTTTAATTAATCTAGTTCTAATTTGATATTAAATACCTAAAAATGGTACACAATCGAAAGGGTTGTGATGGCTCGCTACTTCTGGACGACACTTCCTCGTTCACCGGAGAAAAGACCGCCGTCCCGAATAACAATTCCGTTCGAGGTTTCGAGGTCATCGACCAAATCAAGGATAAGGTTGAAGGCGTGTGCCCCGGCGTGGTCTCTTGTGCCGATATAGTAGCCATTGCCGCTCGTGATTCTGTGGTCCTAGTGAGTTTAATTTATTTATTTTCTTTATAATTATGATTAAATTTTCATGAACAATGAGTTTTTCTTTTAATATGTAAAAGTGTATGTAAATTGTAGCTTGGAGGTCCCAATTGGGAAGTGAAAGTTGGGAGGAGGGATTCGAAATCCGCGAGCCTAAATGTTGCAAATAGTGGTGCGCTTCCACCACCTACTTCTACTCTTAACAACCTTATCAATCGGTTCAGTGCCGTTGGCCTCTCCACCAAGGACATGGTCGTCTTATCAGGTATTTCGATCGGTTTTGTTGATAAAAATTATCTAACCGAAATAACTGAATCAAAACGAATTAAAATCGGTAATTGAACTAAATAAATCGAACGGTTATTTCAAATTTTCCATTTTTGGTAATTTTTCACTTGTAGTTCAAATAAAATTGATCATTTTTCATTATTTGAACCTCAATATATATAATTTTGGATTAATTCTAATTCGAATTTGGTCAAAAATATCAAACTGACCTAAAATCGAATTTTGTAATTTTCAATTAAAACATAACCGAATTGGAAATCAAATAAATTGGACCGTGTTAGTTGAAATATGTTCGATTCGGTTCGATATTTGAGTTTTTCATAATTTTGGTCACTCCTGGTCTATTTTAAAGCATCGTTATTCGTATCATATAATGAGTCTGGACCGACAACCTTCCCTCTCATTGCAGGAGCACACACCATAGGGAAATCAAGGTGTACATCGTTCAGAGGTAGGATATACAATGAGACAAACATCGAGTCTACACTTGCAAAGAAAAGGCAAGCCAAATTGCCCCTTTACCAACGGCACCGCACAAGACAACAATGTGGCCCCTCTCGACCACAAAACTCCTAATTTCTTCGACAACTCCTACTTCAACAACCTACTCGCCAAAAAGGGCCTTCTCCACTCCGATCAGGTCCTCTACGACGGCGGCGCCACTGACTCCCTCGTTGAGGCCTACAGCAAAAACGATGAGGCTTTCGACAAGGACTTTGTAGCAGCCATGATCAGGATGGGCGACATCACCCCTCTCGTGGGGTCGAATGGCGAGATTCGGAAGAACTGCAGAAAATCCAACTGAATAGACCCAATTCTAATTTGCTAATTAAGCAATTTAATATATCGTCAAGCGTGTGATAGTTACCACGTTCAGGAGTCTTCCTTTTGTGTGAATAAGGTGTACTGCACTCAGGGGCGGACTCAGGGGGGAGGGGGCATTGGACCCTCCTGAATTTTATTATGTTTATTTCTCTATATATATACATATATGTTATTTATTTTACAAAAGAATGTGATCATGTAGTGGTAAAAGCACTCTTAGCATATTTCAAGGGTCCTTCAATTATCAGCTGAGGCTTTTTGTTATAATTGGTTATGTAGTAGAATTTATATATATCTAGCTTTTCTTGTATCTATTTTATTTTTTTAGAATTTTTTAACCTAGTTTCTATTATCAAATTTGTCTTCCATATCTCTATACTTATTAATACAAAATAAATTTAAAAATAAGTTTATAAATTAAGTTGAAGCATCAACTTCTCAAAACAAAACTCTTATATTTAGTTTTTTATATAATGATATATTGTTATTGTGATTATTGTCTAAAAGACTTTTTTGAATTGTTTTACTAAATATGTATGATAGGAAATATGAAAGTGATTATGAAGTAGAGCACTTGGTTTCATTATAGATTATAAAAAAAGATGGTTAAATATGTTCGTAAAAAAATCAACTATATAGCAAGATAGATTAAATATATTATGAAAAATTAATAAATAATTTTGTGATTGAGAAAGCACGACAGTTGAAATTGATTTTTGGAACATTTATTTTATATAGTTTTTTCTAAATAGCTAAAGGCCCCGATTTTCTTAATTCGATCTTGGCGTCAAGAATCTCGATTTTCTTAATCCGATCCTGGTGTCATGAATTAGAAGAGGCGGAGGCGGCCATTTTGAGGGAGTATAAGAAAATGTATTTGTGGGTATTCAATAAAAAGATGTGAGAATGAACAAAGAGGATAAACCTCCTAAATAAAAATTTTGAGTCCACCGTCGAGTACACTGCACGTAGGGATGGCAATCGGGTCGGGCGGGCACAGATAGTGCCGAACCACTTCCGTACCCGCGAAAATGACCCCCGGCCGCGACCCGCGACGGGTAGGAGATTCCCATCATACCCGTTACCCGCGGGTACCCGTGGGTTGGCGGATACCCGCTAACCCACCACCCGACGGGTATTCCGTCACCCGCGGACTACCCGCGAAACCTTCACCCGCGGACCACCCGTGACCCGCGAAACCAAGCATTTCAAAAAACACGAAAATATCACTAACAAATTCATAAATCATAAAGTTCAAATCCATAATTCCACATTCAAATCCATTAAGTTCAAATCCACAAATCAATAACACAATGAAAATTCAAATCCACAAATCAACAACACTAAATAAAAGTTCAAATCCAATTTAACAACAATAAATGAGGAGATCAAGTTATATTATTCCAATTTAACGGTTGATATAGAGCAAGTTTCCTTGAACTATTCTTCCTCATCTTGAAGACATGTCCAAAAACTAATTCCTATTTTAAGAATTTGGAAATTAATTAATTAATAAAATAAGTAATTAGATGGTAGGGTTTCACGGGTTCGTCGATAATTCGCGGGTATTTTTACAGGTATTTTCGCGGGTATAGTTTGCGTGCACGGTAATGCCAAACCATTTCCGTCTACCTAACTAGCACGGTCTTAGTTTTAAACCACGAACATATCCACGAAGACGAAATACCTACCAAACCCACGAATAATCGGACGGATATCCGTGGATTTCGGGTATCTGCAGGTCGATTGACATCCCTAACTGCACGTACCATTCTGCTAGTTTTAAGTCGAAATGTATTTTGGATAACGTCGTCCTTTTTCAACGTCTACCAATATTCTCGAAATTCAAAACATAATTTATAGACGGGGAACGATGAATAAATGTCAAGGCACGCGCGCACACACAACGGATCCAGATTTACATAAGCAGCAATGCTATAACCTATAAATCAAATGGGCAGAAACTGTAATGGGCTAAAGAGCCCAATGCAGACTTTGTATTCCAAATAGTAATGCACGATCACATAAAAAAAAAAAAGTGTGTGTGTGTGTTTTTGAGTTTAAGGAATTGTGTTTTAATTTATATCTTCTATTAATCAATTTACTTATATCTTATATCAATAATCTAATTATTAATACAAAATACATGATCATTAAGATATATCCTACCATAGTACGACTGATTATATGAGTTAACCAAAGTCCATTTGAAGTATGAGTTCAACTTTTCATGGTATATTCTGATATATTAATGTATCTCGTGATATAAATTCAACGAAAAAAGCATTCCAAAATATGAGGGGAGAGGGAGTCTTTATGATACCGTCTCATCATGACACGGGTCAATTAGATTTGAATTAAAATTTATATTCATATTCACATCCAATATTATTATGGTGATTGTAAATACCAATAAAATTATAAATATATCATTGAAATATATTTGAATCTGAATTTTGACTCATTTCACATCAACGTTACCACACAAATTCTTTTGTTAGGAGGAGATGCTAAACAAGCTGGCTTGTAATTAAGTTAAATTTCTATTTATTTATTTTTTGACAAAAACAAAACACAAACAAGAATTAAGAAATGAAATAAATCACTTCAAAATAATTCTTACTCGATAAGAGACTAAATAACCAAAATGAGAATTGCCAGCACATGACTTAAATAATTAAATTAGGCACGACGCTTAAAAAACTATTTTCTCCTAAGAAAAATCAGAACCATTAATGCATTTACCGGCTTCAATAGTAAATTAATTTTTATATTAATAAACTTATTTTATGCTTAAAAGTCAACTTATGTTTATGCATTGGAACCATGTTTTATGTTTAATTTGACAGCAAAGACCTTGAGATTGAAGAAAAATTGCAAACCTTCTCACTAACCGATGCTTAAAAACAATATTTATTTCTTCATTTTATTAATCTTTGGGGATATATAAAATAAATAAGTAATTGTTAAACTGATCAGTTTAATTTTTATATTAGTTTTGAATTTAGTTAAATTGATTAATTAATTGACTAATCCTAGAAGATTAGTCCGTCGTACTATATATGCTTCATGTACAGTTTATTATTCTGTCATGTACAGTAAATACCAATATTGAAATTTGAAAGTGTACATTCGGATAACAATGCAAGTTTTCTCTTCACCCAGAAATAATAATTTAGCAATATAATAATTATGTCAATAGGGAAACAATTACATACTAGTATGTTAGCCAGTCAAAAGATGCTAAATTAAAAGTAGATATACTTTTTTTTTCTTTTTTTTTTCTTTTCAGGGCAAAAAAATGCCAAAAAGCCTACCGACATTATACCATTAAATCCACAAATAAAAATACTTTTACACCGTTCATTTCGATTATATAGAAAACGTAGTATTCATATGAAACTTTCGTTTTGTTTCATCATATTAATTTCAATTATACAATTTTTTCCATCATCCAAACATTATGAATATAAATATATTATATAATAGTATATGAAATGTTGTTTATTTCTAACACTACATTATATTTTTAATTACTAATAGAAAACACGTGCTTAAAAGAATATCATTATCGCCATTAAATATTATTAGAATTTGCACTATAAATCTTTCTTTTGTGGGATTTGCATTGTAAAAATAAAATCATATATAGAACACACAAATATACTAGTATTGGTTAATGATATATCACCTCAGTATTCTTCCAATTATAGGATTAGGTTTATAAGTATTTTAAAAAGGGACACATTCTGATCAGGTAGATCTTATGTACGGACACTTCCATATGTGCCTCTCATATCTCCACATATGGGGGGTTGGAAGCTTACGAAAATATACATATAAGTTTCTGACCACTCATATATGAAGGATATACATAACACATATGAAGGCGTTCGCACTTAAGATAAATCTGACTAGAATTTTGTGTTTTAAAAGTTACATAGCTATTCACTATAATGACGAGCAAATATTAAGAAGACTTTAAAGCACATGAGACGGCAATTACACAAATAAAATAGGAAACATAATTAATGATAGTATGAAATAGAAGATCTCGTTTGTGGATGGTATTAATTCCTTGTTGATTAATTAATTCTATGCTGTATTAAAAGTCTATTATCAGTTGCCCTACATACGAGAATGAGACGCACACGCCAAGATAACGTAAACTCTCCCGCAACTAATTGTGACACCTTTTACTCTCATTTTAATCTCAAAAACCTAACTCACTATTTGTTTCATGCAACACGAAATCTTTGTACATTTCCTATCTAATTTTCGGTACGTTTAGATTTTGTTAATTATATTCAGTTGCAAAATAGTGAGCGTAAAAGAAATGGCGAGAAAATTAACTAATTAATGATGGTTGAAAGTATTTGAATTTTGTTCAATAATTATTGGTAGAATTGGGAATCTAAAATTCCCAAAGAAGACCTATCTTTTCAGATTCGGTTTAACACATGCATTCTTATGATGTGAAAATTTGTATTAATCCACATTTCAATTATAATGTCACTGATCATCAACAATTCCGATAACTAACCACACACAACACACACACACACATACTCACACACACCTCTATATATACATATTAAATTCATTCATTAGAAGCAGAAATAATTACATAATCAAATAATCAGGAAAACCTAGTAAATCCATGGTTGAGTTATAAATTCTACAAAAATTTGCTATCAAGCTATATTGGACAGAGTTTGGTCTAATACGAAATTTTAGGTGCATATTTTATATATAGTTTACGGATTATTGCACGCAAAATAAATATAATTAAAGTATTACTAGATGATATTAAATAATTTTGTGAATAAATTATTCTCCAATGCACGACATTTACTGTAGATTAATGTTTTTAGCTTGCTTGATTTGACTAAGAAGCCTTCGTATAAACCAAAATTCTGATGTCACTCATACTGTCATACACATTAATAATTTCATTTGGAAATCAATTAAGGCAGAAATATAGGCCACATTTGTAAACACCTATACATAAGCACCTATTGTTGAACCCTAAAATCATTATTCTAATATGATCTACAAAATCCAAGCAATCCCTATAGGACTTAGAATTTTAGTTAAATATATTTATAAACAATAATAAATTTAATTATTGAACAATGCAACTGACCTTTTCTTTCAATTGGGATTCAGCCTTCCTATTTTTTGATAAACAAGTGTATATGTGTGTGTATGCACAACTTTAGACTAATATATACGTACAATCATATATCTAATAAACACAATAAGATGACAAAAATGTTGTATGTAGTGTGTGTGTTGGCCTAGTGGTAGAGTGATTAATGCCCGAGATCAAAGGTCTTGGGTTCGAGTCCACCGTGACGCGATCTTTAAATTTCTGTATTAAATTGACAAAAAAAAATGTTGTATGTATCAATTTCTTTATGTCTTAAACGATTTCGAGTATATATTGCTACCTGACTTTAAGCCATTTCCGATTTTGAGAGTTAGTAATTGATTTCCATCCGAATTGCCTAAGTTTTTGCTGTAACATAATAGTAAATATTAAACATGTAATTCATTGGGCAGCACAATCGCCATCCCTTTTGTCTCCTCTTCTCTTTATTATCTCTCTTTAATTTCTCAGCTGCTCCTAATTTATGGTGCACACTGCACAGACTAATATGAGTTCAGACTTTATTAATTAATCACACACACAGTCAAAGCTTTAATTTTGATACCCTCCACACGTGCAATCTTAGGGTTTGTTTGGATGTGCTCCAATTACCATGACAACCCATTGGTAATCAAATCCTACCCCACAGACCACAGCTATCCCCTGCTCCTAGCTAGAATATATTTTCCATGCATTAAGGAACAAGAAGAATCCTTTTCTTCAAGAAATATAAATTTGTTGATCTTGTGTAGCAGTAACTATTGACTTGTTAGAAATACGATAGTCTTGTATTAAATCGTTAGATTAGTTAATATCTGAATCTGAATAATATATTAATAGATATGTTTTCGAATTAGATTTGGATATCCTTTGATAGAGAGTTTTACTAATCGAATCGTCTCATATAAATACGTTTTGAAATATCAGCCATTCGTCACATGACAATCCAAATTAGTTAATTAACACTGGGGCCGGTCGAAAGTAGAAGTTTCTGGATGAGTGTATTATTTATTAATTATTAGTATGAATATTAGATTCGATCAAAAAATCTTTACTTCTTGAAAGCAAAATATGATCCCAATTTATCCACAAATGCAGATTTTCAACATATCGTTTTGCAAGAAACTTGACCAATAAAATCTTTAGGCATAAAAAAGTACGTACAAATGACATAGAGATGCAATTAGAGCTATGAACTCAGTATAATAGAGAAAATAAAAATGAAAATTCCAAGAGTTATAAAACAAGGTTTTTTTTTTAATTCCTAATACTCAGATTCAATTTAAAAGGACCCTAATCCTCTAGTAATCAGAACACAAAATTTCCAAAAAAGAAGGTCGATACATTTAGTCAAAGAAAGGTATATGGTTATTGGAAATGCTGCTGTAGCTAGCGGTGCTAGAAGGAGATGTATACAGAGACGGAGCCGAAGAAGTGGAGGAGATGACGATGGACGGGGGCGGAGGCGGCGCTGCTGCTGGAGCCGGCTGAGAGGGCGTCGGAGTGGGCGGAGCCTGAGGCAGCTCCGCCACGGAGACGGCGAGCGCGGCGTTGGTGGAAGCGATGATGGAATTGGCAGCTTCTCTGTACTTATATCTGAGTATCTCAGCCCTCACTGCGTTGAGCTCAGCTTGCAGGGTTTGAATCTGCTGCTGCAGCGCAGAAATTGCACCCATGCACCCATAAACTGGATCTCTTAACCTCACGTTTGCTTCGTAGACTAAACTGTTTGCTGCGTCTGCTCTTTGGGGCTCAGGCACCTCCTACAAATTTAAATAATTTCACTAAAATTTAGAAGTGGATCAAATTATAGGTATCTCGACCTAGAATAAAGTGTTAGTGAAGATTGTCGGTCCATATAAACTAGCGGGTCCCTTTTTTGTAATTAGTTGAGATCTTTAGGTTTAGATTTATATAGCTATAGATGCAAAATTAGCCAAATTACTAATGATGTGTGTTGAGATCTTGCTTTGGATTGAAGGAAGCAAACTAAACTAATTTCTAATTCTTCGATAGAATCAATTAGTGTCTCATTCCATCAGTACATAACAATCACGAGAAGAAGACTTCTATTGACAATCTAGCTAATACCCTCGATTTGATAACACATACTCCAAATTTACGCCTATTTTTTAAGTAGGGGTGGAGGAAATTAATGAAATTCATACCCTAAATTCCACTTATAAGCTATAATGAGTGTGCAAGTAACTAGTAAAACCAAAACATGGATATATAAAACATATATATTGCAAGAAAATCAAAGTGGTGAGATGGATACGATTACCATGAGCATCTTGGAAACATTGCTAGCTCCAAAAACTTTGTGAACAGCAGCAAATTTGTGGGGTTCGTGTGGGGAGAAATAAGGCGAAAAGGGGCATTCCTCAGCACATCTTCTCCTCAAAAGCTTGCAGGCGGCGCACGGCGTGATCGTGTTTAACGTTCCCGGCGGTCCGAACACGTGTCTCCTTCCCATACTTACCGACGGCGACGGTGAAGACGAGGTATTGTTGCAACCATCGATCTCCGTTTTCAGCTTCTTCCCGATCTCATCAAACCCTTCCCTACAGACATAAGTTATATATATTGATGGCAAGAATAATCATAATGTAGGATGTTCAATTTGAATGGTTGTAGATGTAGAAAGTAAAATATAGGGTTTGATTTGAATTACCTTTCTCTTGACATTCAAGAATTATATTATATATGCAAGAAAACAACAAAAAGTGAAAGTGAAGAGGAGGAAGATTGCAAAAAGAGCTTGCTTGAAAGATGAGATCTCTCTTCTCTCTCTAACAAAGTAGGGTCAATGTTGTGTATAAGATCTTTTAAGTGTGGAAAATGGTGAAGTAAAAACTATTGAGGGCGGCTGGCTAGCAAGTACAAGACAAGGTAGAGAGAGAGAGAGAGGAATGCCAGCTCTTAAGAGAGAGGTTTCCCGTGTGTGAGATCTCGCAGATATTGACTTTAGGAAAGTAACATATGCTGACTTTGCTTCACACGTTCAACCATAAATATTGATTTGTTTAAACAAATCATCGGACTTCTTAAAGATCATAAAATGCATTAAATTTATATATAAAATGCACTGTATATATAATACAATGCATTTTATATATAAAGTTAATGCATTTTATGCATAAAACTAATGCACCAATATTGAGTTCTGGTAGAAGACAATACTATTCATCAATATTAAGTAAGTGCGTGTTTGTGTGTTGATACAGTGGTAGAGTGGTTAACGCGAGCGCCAAAGGTCTCGGGTTCGAGTCCACCGTGACCTTGACCTTTAAAATTCTGTATTAATTGACCAAAAAAAAAGTATTAAGTAAGTGTATTGATTTTAGATTTTTATGAAAAATAGATTTTATTCGAACTCTTCTATATATATATATATATATATATATATAGAGA